>CAMOHE010038023.1:0-34076 GCA_946598075.1 Artocarpus hirsutus | reverse complement strand
AGTATTAAAGAATAGGTTGTTAGAATTTGTTACAGGTTGTTAGAATTTGTTATGAGTCATTAATTGAATTAGTTAGTTAGTTAGTTGCTGAGCTGTGATCTTTGTTGTAATTTATTGATCCATTCATATAAATAGGGATACTCATTGTATTCTACAAGTAGAAAGACATGAGAATTTAATGAAAACAATTCCTTTCCTACTTCCTTCATCTTTCTCTGCATTTTTCCTTTGCATTCAAGATTTCGTATGAACTCTTTCTGATCTCAACAAGTAGTGAATCTTATATGAGTGATAGGAACGTTATTACCATCTCCAACTATGATGTGACTGAGGTGATGTGGTGAGATGCCCCATAGTCGACTATCCAACCGGACTAATTTTTAGTTTCTCACGAGATGTATAGTTGAGTTGTGGCCATGCGGAAGGTGGAGGATGAGATTGGCACATTTTGGCAACATCATCGGGTTTGTCACATTATTGACAAACAACTCGAGGTTAATTTCCGTTGAAAAAGACCGCACGGGGACCATTGTATGTAGAAACTGTTGGAGTGATTTTGGTAACTTCGATTTCTATAATCACTCTGTTGAAATTGATTGTTGTTGGTGTTTCCTTCATAGGTTGGCTGCTTCGGAGAGGTATTGAAGTTGTTGTTTTTGCCGTTCTTGTTGTGTTGTTTCTGTGAATATTGAGCCGTGACGGAGGGGTCCTCTTTTGTGAAGTCTGAACGCTTGAGACTAGATTCATGGTCCAAGAGCTTTTCAACTAATTCTTCAAAAGAGATGGATGATTCTCTTGTACGAAAGGCAGGTTTAAGCTCTTTGTAGTCATTTTTGAGGCCATTAAGTGGGTGAACAACAATTTCTCCATCACTCCTATCATGGCCAATCATAGCAAGATTATCACAAACGTTTTTTATAGACTGCGAATAATCAAAAATGGTTTTTTCTTCTTCACTAATCTTAGTGAGTGAGTCGATAAGACCAATTATCCAAGTGTTGGATTTGTTTGCATAGGCGGTTTTAAGTTTGTTCTAGACCTCTTCTGCAGTTTTCACCGAGACACGAGCGGCTTGACTGGTCCAATGACAGCGATTTGGATTGCAAGGAGTGGTAGTCGATCTTGGCGAATCCAAGTTTTGTACTCGGGATCGTTGGCCGGTGGGCGTGGATACGTTCCATCTACAAAACCCATGAGATCATACCCGAGGGTGAGATATATCATCTGCGAGTTCCACATTGAATAGTTTCCTCCCTTTGTTAGTTTGTGAGGAACGAGTGTGGTCGAGACAACTTGTGAAGAGGAGGAGGTTGAGGAGGAATTTGTACTGCTTGTCATAAGCGTGACAGCACTTGAATATGTCATGGTCAAAAATTAAGGTGAGGAAAAGAGATAAGGCCAGGTCTCTGGTACCATAAACACACAATGCAAATTGATATGAATATTGTGTTGTAATGATTCTAAATTGTACAGGACTTTATACATTATAATTACTAAAAATAGAGAAAGGAAAACCAATCCTAAAAGTCGACTAAATATACAAGTATTTGAATGCAGAATATTACAATATAATTGATTACAAGGTAAATAAGAGATTGTTTCCATGTGTGTAGCACCGAGAATCAATGAGAGGATTGTGGCTTAATGGTTCGTATTAACATAACAATAATGGTTATCAAAATTCAGAACTAATGAAGAGAAAAAAACTTTATAAAAACAAGTGAATAAACGATTGAAAGTTGTGACACTCATCTAGATATTGTTTGTCTCTTCGTCGTAACAATCCAATATCTGGGCCGAAACGTAGGTTTTTGCTTTCCAACACCCACACGCTAAAAGGGATCTGGTGTTATGGTGTGCTATCGATGGGCAGGGACTTTTGTTTTCACGAATGTAATAATCAAACGTTGGAACAGTTTTAGAATAGTAGAAAAAGAAAGAGAAGAAAGTCAGGTCAGAGTCTTCTTCTGGCATCATAATCTTCTCGGCAAACTACCAAGCATTGCATCGGTAACGGTCTTTTGAAATTTCGAGAACCAAAAAAAATGGCAACGGCTGCTTTAGCCAAACAAGTAGGGAGTGTTATAGCAAATGCAGCCAGAAACAAAGCGTCAGGAGGAGGCTGGTACACCCCTCACATGGCTGCTGCCTCTCGCGCCATCGCGGAACGCATTCCGTTGGTCGATCTTGTTCTTGAAATCAGAGATGCAAGGGTATGAATATTCTAATCTTCGTATGGTTTTGTGACTTTGTTGAGTGATGGGATTGAGTTTGCTGGAGTTTGTTTGTTTGTACGGGCGCAAGCTGTTTGAGGAAATTCCTCAATGGCAAGGGGGCTTTTATTTTTCCCTTCTTGTTTGTGTTTGGTTTTTGTTCTAAATGTTGAGCTATAGAATACATTCATTAAAGGTGCCCTTCTATTATTTAAGGGACAAATTGTGGCACAGTTTTAACTTTAAGGATTAAATTGGGTACAACTTTCAGTTCAAGGACTATTTCTGTAAAAAAAAAAAAAAAAATGCTCAAGGGGCTTTCATGAGTTTACTTTAAAAAGGGGCTTTCATGAGTTTGCTTTAAAAATTAAGAATTGTATTTGAAAATTTGATGCCCATTTGGTTACGGTATCTGAATACAGTTTTGGAATGAGGTGTATGGGGAAAAAATAGTGTGTAACGGATTTGAAAAGTGTGACCACACCATTTTTGTACAGAGTTTTCGATTTGCATTTGAACTCTGGCTTCGGGGTGTTAGTTGTCAGTGAACTCTGGCAAGGTCACGTTTCTATTTTGGTTGATCTAATTTAATTTAAAGGAAATGTTTCTTGCTGAAAAAATATGAAAGATTCGTACTACAAACTTAACGTAAAAAGCCTCTTGTTCTTTTCTTGTGCTTAGATTCCATTATCTTCAGAGTATATGCAATTGAGGAACCATATGCTTTCCTCAAGACGGATTATAGTGTTGAACAAGATGGACCTTGCCGATTGCTCCCAAACGAAGGTGAGTATAAAAAATTATATGTTTCTCAGATGCTGTATTTTATGATCATGTTATGCCAGTATAGGACAATTAAGCTTAGCTGTTCCTTTTCAAATTAACGTTGTTATTTTATGCGGCGTTATAATTTTCTTCTTGTAGTCTTTATGTATTGTTTACACCTTTTTCTTTCTTTTTCCTTTTTTTGTCTTTTTTGAAGGAGTGGATTAGCTATTTTGAACAGAATAACTGCATTTCTTATGGAGTCAATGCCCATAATAAGAAGAACATCAGGCAGGTATATGTGATTCTCTGTTTATTTACCATTCATTGGTTCATCAAGCTGGTAATGATCATGTGCAAAAGAAAAATTGTTCATTTGTTCATAGCTTTTTTTCTCTCCTCCTCCTTTCCTAAAAACATAAAATTGCATTCAAATGATAGCAAACGGTGAAACCATATCCATAAGATGATGTTTGTTCTATATTACGTTGACCCAGTGTTCACTTCTTGCAGTTCTTGAACTTCTTGCAAGCCCAAGTTAGAAAACTAAGGAGAAATAATCATTCTTTTACGACAACAATGTTACTGGTTGGGATTCCTAATGTTGGTAAATCAGCTCTAGCCAACTCTTTGCATCAAATTGGAAGGATTAGCGCGGCAGGTAAAGATGAAGCTTCATTGGAAGCAAAAGCATCATTGCCTTGTATTCTTTTAAAATTTATTTTGGAATGAGGTGTTGGATATGATTTTCAATGGTTGAGTTTCCGTTTATTTTGTAATAGAAGTATTTTTTTGAATACGTTTTGAGCTTTTTGTAGTGTTTCTTGCTTCACAGAGAAAGGAAGGTTAAGGCATGCTACAGTGAGTCCACACCCCGGTGAGACAAAAGACATAAGCAGCTTGAAGGTGTGTTCCCCCTACTCTTCCAGCATTGCAATCTGTTATGGTGCATGGTACAGATTCTTGGCCAATGAAGAGCATTTGCATATAGCTAAGATTACATCCAAATGATTATTCTCCATAGTTAGGATCACACAGTAGTAGCAATATTGTCTTGCATCCTTACGCGCTTGTCTATTTGATATACATTCGATTCATAATTAACAAATGCAAGTTGGATTTGGATTTTGCAGATTGGAAGCTATCCGAATATTTATGTATTGGATACTCCAGGTGTTTTGCCTCTTGAGATTTCTGACGTTGAGGTCTGCTCCAAGTTAGCTTTAACAGGTAGGAACAAGCCACACCTAGTTTAGCTTCCTGGGATTTAACAAAATTTGTTCAACACCTAGAAATACTTATTTTTTAACACCTAGGGCATGCTCGCTAACTTGTAATCCAATGTTGGAGGAAAGGGAAAGATATTGGAAACAATGGAGAAGTAGGACAGGGATTATTGATTCCCTTTCTAGTGTTTATTTATCTATTAGTTAGTGGATTTAGGGGGGCAAGGAGAAGCACGTAGGAATGCCGACCACTACATAAGCCACCGGTGGCTGAGAGAAAGGGGGTGGCACCTTGTATAGGTTGGGCTCCGCTTGAAGAACCAAGCCCCCATTAGAGAAAATCATTGTGCACTATCCTAGCTAGCTAGCGTTTTTCAGCTTGCTGTTAAGTAAACATGAGTGGATGACAAAGGAAAATGCTCCTCCTATTCTTTTTCCCATTGATGATGTTGTGCATGCCGCTAGTGTATAGAGGACCACATACGAAGATTTGTATCAAGATTAGGTTCTTGAAATTTTCGAAACTATTGAAACAACTTTTTTTCTTTTTCAAATACAGGAGCAATTAACGACTGTTTAGTTGGAGGAGAAAAACTTGTTCAATATTTTCTCTCTTTTTTAAACTCGAGCGAAGAATACAAGAAATGGTCAAAGTTGTCCGGAAATGAAACAGTGAAACCTTTGGCAGACCATAAAGCAGACCGCTCGAGTGGTGTTAAAATGGACATGAAACGAAGGCGGCAATATCCCACAGATCATACACAGGTATTAACACTTTTGTTACTATTCAAAATCTCAAACGTTATAAGTTTTCTATTTCATTACCATATTGACGGCTGTTCGTCTGACTTTGTTTGTTGAGATCCACTTTGATGGATACAAATTGACGAAGACTTACATGTGAAAACTAACATGATCCATCCTTTGATTTTTAAGACTTACATGTTTGTTAAAAACATGGTCTTGGACTAACTTTTTGGCTTCAGCTTTGTGGGTCTCGTCTTTCTGTTTCTTCAAACTAAAGAGCATATTCACGGTTTCCATTGCAGGATTTTATAGTGAACGACGTTCGTCAAGCTCTCTTCGAGACAATTTCATCTTTCAATGGCAACATGAATGATGAAAGGGATTTGACAGAGCTTATCGAGGCAGAGATCATAGCCTTGAAGGAAGCTTTTCGAATTCCTACAAACTCGAAAGAGGATCTGTGTTATAAAGTTGCTACCAAGTTGCTGAATTTATACCGTACTGGGCGGCTTGGGCGCTACACTTTAGATTCTATCCCATGAAAGCTATTAACAATTCTTTATTTGATTCTATGTTCAGTGTGTATTCTGTGTTTGCCATTTCATTAAAATCTCTACAGCATCACTCGTGTAGCAACATATGCAAAGGTTATACCACCTTCAATCTTTTTCTTTTCATTTCTTTTCTTCTTTCCCTATATGAAATAGAAATATTCTTTCTTGGATGTAATTTTCAGCCCCCAGGAGGTAGAAGCTGCTGAACTCGTAAGATAAGAATTAAGTTGCAGCAAAAATTTAGGCCTAAGCAAGTAAGAATTGGGAATGGGAATGGGAATGCTGATAGGTTAAAAACTGTTGTCACTTAAGATTTTCCTTTTAGTGAATAAAGGGCAACAATCGGAAGAGAGGAGAGGAGGATCAGTAAAGATTTGTGAGTTCATTTAAGCTTCCAGTGAAGAAACAAAGACAACATTTAAAGAAGAAAAAACAAAAGAACAAAAACTAAAGGGAAACCACAAACCTATCTGGCTTTAAATATTAAATGCAATAGTCCAGTAAATTTCAGGTTTTTCTTTAGAACAACTATGCCGCTCTCCCTGTTTGTTCTTATCGATAAACTTTTTGTCTGCCGCTGCATATAAATTGTACGTGTGCTTCTGAGAAGAAAACATTCCAAAAGAACTGGTGAAGATCTTTTAGTTGCAGTGGCTGGTCTATTCTATGGGCAACAAAAGTACATGTATAGAAGCTGAATACATTCGAGCTACGGATAATGCACCTAGACTTTGGAAGCATCCAAGAAATATCTTTTTTCTGCCTGCATGGCATGTTGAGAAGTATACTGTGGTTATTTATCCACATTGAACTTTGATTTTGATTTGACAAAGCTCTCGTTTGTGAGATCTGCATGAATGAAAGATGATGAGTTAGTAAAGACCAGAACAATCAGAAACGTTGATCAGAATATCTTCTCGGGACACGACACATTCTAGTGCATTTGTCATGATTCATGACTTCAATAATGTGTATAGAGCAAACCCCCATCAGCACAAGTTTTCGGGGAAAATCTGATTAAAATAAAGTGGGAAAAGGTACATGCAAGAAAAACAGTATGTGGATAACGTAGCTCTGATTATAGACATGAAAAAAGGGAACAAACAACAATGATGGACCTTGATGAAACTAAGAAAGACCTCGACTGTAAAGATTGTACGTTACCAGTTGAAGGGCTTAGTAAGAATTTAGGATCTTGCAACATATACATGGATTCTCTCATCAATCAGCTCCTCACAACATAGGCACCTAGCTTCCAATTCTTGATAGTAGTCATTATTGCAATTAGCACATAGAACTTGATGCGCACAAGGCAGAAAAAGAACAGAAACTTCATTCTCCATACAGATCATGCATACTCGATCATAAGTTGCTTCATTTTCAGATAAACCTGTTTGCTCGCTTGAACCACGGAGCTGATTCTGAAAGGTGTCAGCATTGATTTCCAGGATATCTGATTCCCATGAGAACAAGTACTGTGGTAGGCGAAATAGATCATCACTTGATTCCAAAGACAGCTCAAGATGGGATATTTCTTGCTTAAGTCGTCGAATTTCATTTTTATATATCAGACGATCTGTCTTCATCTTTTGGTGAAATAACTGCTGCCTTGATTTTATTCTGACCTCAGCTTCTTCCCTTAGTCTCCTTTCTTCTTGCAACTGGTATAAAGCTAGTTCTTTAGCCTTAACTTCTTGTCTCCACAGCAACTGTGTTAGAAAATGTAATGGAGTTAATATATATTTTTCTCCTTAGTTGGTTAATCATGCTTTGTTTCTGCACGTACATACAGCTTGGCTCAAATAGATTCTGATGTTCATCCTCAAGAAGGAAACAGGCATCAAGTGAAAAACCATTAAAAAAAGAAAACAATGGAAAATTAAAAAAAAAAAAAAAAAAGCGCTGAAGAACAGTACTCTAAAGTGGGCTGTCCAATATCAGTCATATTTATCAGAAAATTCATGAATTAAAATCACAAATGCAGGCATCCAAAGCAATTAACGCACATACCAGCTGAAATAAATTGTGGGTAACAAAGGATTGTCTGAACCTAATAGAAGTTTCAAGATGAAATCGTCTAAAGCACTAAGCACCTTGTACAGGAAGGAGGAAAAGCGATAAATCTTCTTACTTTTTCATCAATAATATCAGGATCAATCTGAAGAGAGGAAAAAGGAAAAGGAAACATTTAGCAAGTAATAAGGATGCTCTAGTCAACCCGAAAGGTGGACCCATGAAGTGTTTTCTTGCTTGATCTGCTTATAAGCCAACTCCTTGGCGACCCCCTTATAACAACTTAACAACAATATAACCTTATATCTAGACTTTTATGCGGACTTATAACCTTGAACTAAGAATCGAGGGAAAAATTCTAAAAGGAATTATTGACCCTTATAACCTGCAATTACGCTCAGCGTTTTGTGGAAAAAATATAGATATGATATCATAGATAATAATAATAATTAAAAAAATCACCAAGGACAAAAATTAATTTCAGGTATTAAAATAAGAATTATTATGTGTGATATCAAAATTTCTTTTAATCATGAAGTTTTTACTTTGAGGGAATTTTCCATGTTGTCTTACTTAATAGTTTTGAGCCAATTTTTCAAAAATGTATTAACATGGTAAGAATAATAAAATGTGTTATTTATGATGGTGCTCAAAATCAAAGAGATTGCATTGTACGTCCAAACATTTCCAATTACTAGTTCATTTACTTCGAAATATATACACAATACATCTAAAATACCACAACAAAACCTAGGTGGGTTGGTAGGGGCCAGACTTCTCACCTAGCAGTCTTAGTTTTGAGTCGTCTTGTTCGTTGTCAAGATTTGTCATTCCCATTTGCGAACATATATCATGCAGGACTTGTGAGTGCCAAAAAAATATTTGAGAATACTACCCTCTTCCCTGATTACCATTCCATTTTTTATCTAAGCAAAGCTATATATGAACGCCGTCAAAGACTGTAAAGTTTATCTTGCCATGTCATTTTGGCGCACGATGAATAACTTAAAATAGCCCTTAAAAGGTACTTTCAGCATTAAAAATCTTTACATCTCTAAACCAGATCGTGACTGAGATCAATCTCTGGTAGGAAAGAATAGCTAAGCACACTAATTGCCTGAAGTTGTAACTAATGGGTTTAAGGTTTAGAGCTCAGAGCGTAAGCTCTGGTTAGTGCTATAATATTTTAGGGGAATGTGCTCACTTAGAAGCATAGCATTTTTAGAAAACTTAGATGCAGCATTCTTCCCACCCATCAACCAACAATAAGGTGGCAATGTCAAAGAGAGTTTGCCTTGTATAAAAATTACTACAAAAATTGGCATTTTCTCTTACTTGTCGAATTAATAAAAGCTTTCTGATATTTCTTACCAATATATATATATATATATATATATATATATATATTTCCTTCATATAAATAACTAGGAAAAGATTTTCAAACAAAAAAAAAAAAAAACTATAGGCAACGAGGGTCCTCAAGCAACAGGGAAAAGGAAACAGACTGGCTATATAACAAGAGTCTCAAAAGAACAGCTCTAAGACAAAGGAAACAAAGGCATTCCTGACCAAAACAGACTGGCTATATAACATGAATGACAAATAACGAAGACTTGCAGAAGTAGTGACACCTCAAAAAACTAAAGTGTGCAACTGTCCGATAATACATCCTAGGTGGATGGAAAAGGAAGAAAAGAGAAATGCATTCATAAATCACTGCAAATGGCCCCCTTACATCTACAAGAAAATCCAGAGAGCCAGACTTAGAAGGAAAAGGTAAGAGGAATAAGGGGAAAAAAAAAAAAAGAAGTAGACAAAGTGGGAGAGAAATCAATATTTAACTAAAACAATGTCAAGAAAGACCCAAGCAGATAGGGGAGAAAAATCTAATCTCAAATCAACTTGTAAATTATTTCTCTAAAACCAAAACCATTGTTGTGGAGGAAGAACCACAAACTATTGAATGTAGTCATCAGACAAACAGAAGACTTGTTAAATCTGCATTCAAGTTTCCTGGACTTCACTTGCTAGATAATATGAATGTCACGACAACACATCTTGTAGACCCTGATTGTGGGAGTATCAACAGATTCTGTCGTGTAATTTTCACATTTTAGGTAAAAAGCTACAAGCTACAAATAACATACATTGTACTCTTTTTTCCTTTTTTTCTTACTTATGTTTCCATGTATTATAATTGCTCAATTCTCTCCCAAAAAAAAACACAAAATGCTCACATGTCAGAATCTATTTTCAATGTTTTTTTTCCAGTCACTCATTCATGCACAGAAGGTCTAGGGAAAGCCAATTGAGATTGGCAACAAAAAGAATTAGAATAACCTGCCATCACTGTAACATTAAATAATGGTTTATAAATGAAGACATCGACCTAAGAGATAACAATTGGGAGACAATAAAGATAAAGAAGTACAAACCACACAAAGAATGCAAAACTAAACAGCTACCTTACGAGCATTGTCATTTCAGAAAAAAAGTGAACCATCAACAGCATTGTCATTCTAAAAGAAAACTCATATAGAGTAAAATAGAACCGCCACATGAGCTTGCAAAGTTGTTATAATATAACTGCCAATCCAAAGTCAATTTCGCACAACACCAGACGGGAAACAGACTGCTTAAAAGACCTACCCACACAGAGAGAAACAAATTCTTGAACAATGATTCATGATAATATTGCTTTTACACAAAAATAGTCCAAATGCATTAAAATGTTAACCGAACAGTTGGAACCGAAGGATTCTTGTATGCATAATCTAATGTTGAATGGAATTTGTAGGTCAATTTTTGACGAGGAGAGGAGCAAACAAGTAATTCTGTTAATCAAAAACTAAAGTGATATCGAATTTGGTCCACGATATCAAAGAGGCAAAAGACCAAGCGAAGGAGCGGTAGAAATGGGCTAAAAAAAAGTAGTGGAAGCTAACATATTTGTATGGAAGTCTGTACGGAAGATAGTGTTTCTGGAGAAACAAAATATAATATTATTGGAAGAATTTGAAGAGGAGAGAAAAAGATCGATGCAGTTCCAACAGAAATGGGTTGACCTCAAAAAGGCTCAAGAGGATGCAGAGATGAAGTTTCATTAGAAGTTTTCATGAAAAGTTTTCAAGCGTGCTCCAGCAATTTCAGATACAAAATGTAGTTTGTTGCAAAACTGTATTTGCAGGAAGAAAGTAACCTGTTAAAAGATGAGGAGTGGTAAATAATAAAAAAAGAGGATTGAGTGATAAAAAGTAAAAACGAATATAATTATTCTATTTTCAATGATGTTGACTTTTTAGCGGTAAAATAACACACCTCTACATGCTCTTGCGCTGCTTGAAGATCGTCCATTTGTTGTTGTAGTTGCAGAGACTTTTTTCTCTCCTGCTCAATCTCTTCCAATAATCTTCTATTATGTTTTTCCAGAGACATCACCTTCTTTACGGACTTCTTTTCTTGATTTGCAACCTTAGCAATCTTTTCGTACGACTCGGATGTTCTTAACTTGTATGCTTCAATTTCCGCCCTTATCACCGCATTGCCATTCTCCATATCATAGGATGCTTTATTCAATATGTCGTATTGAAAAGTAGTCTGGTCCATGGCATTCTCCAGTTCCAGGAGCCTCATCATCATCCTTTCCTCCTGTTCTAACATGCCACTCTCAGGCTCACACATCTGTTTCCTCTTCCCCATTCTCAAGGCTTTCAGCTCTAAAAGTTCATGGCTGAGCTTTTTAGCAGCTTCAATGACTCTCTTTTTAGCCCATTCCTTCCGTTCCTTCACTTCCTCTTTTGCCTCTTCGATATCATGGACCAAAATCGATATCATTTTAGTTTTTTTATCAACAGATTTGGTTTTTGTCTCCTCGCCAAAACTTGACTCACCAATGGCATCCAACATTAACTTGTCGATATAAGAGTCCTCCCACTCACACTGTTCAGTTGACATTTTTCCCGGAAACATGTTCTTTTTGGCTTGTTTTTCTTCAGAAGATTCCTTCAGGTCAGCTTGAAAAGCACCAGCAAGATTTGCAATGGTCTTCTTCAATCTCGCCTGCTGAGATGGTGTTAGATTAGAACGCGTCACAGTAACACGGCTTTTACCCAAAAAATTTTGAAATTCCTCTGCAAGTCTCTTGTTTCTAGAAGAAGAATTCTCAGAATCAGCCAATTCCTGGTCTCCTTGTACTGTGCCAGCCCCAGAAGATGTTGCCCCTTTGAATGCGTCTAACTTCAATCTGCCATCAGTTGGCTTGCCCACAACCGTCAGAATGCTAGCAAAGCCCAAATCAAAATTGGTCATTAGAAGACACCTCATGGCATCAATTTTTTTCAAGCTTGGTTGCGCTTGGCAAAGCGTAAAAATCATTACTGCCAGAGAGCCTTTAACCGACAGCTTCAGATTTTCAACAACTTGTGGACCATCTTTGCAGGTTTTATTACACTTACTTTTATTAGTTTTGATATGCTCAACCAAATTCTGCACAATATTTGTCAGTATATCCTCATCACCAAACACATAGCCACTTGCCAAGATGGCATTCCATACGACAGCACGAGGATAACCAAACGACATCAACTTGGCGATTGCTTGCTTATAAATACTTTCAAGTTTGTTTAGAAGCATGTTTTCCAATTCCTCTTCACTACAGTACATTGAATTGTAAAAGAAAGGACTCGAACTTTGAGATGGTTTCAAATCTGTATGCATACCAATAGAATCTTGTGTGCCACCAAACTCAGAACCAGCATCAGAATCACATTGCTTTGGACTTAATTCAGGACAAGGCCCAACCCTTTGTTTGTTTGAGGGCGGCTTTTGCTTTCCTTTCTTTTGTCTTCCTGAGCCACTCATTTTCAGGCGCTGAAGTAGTCTGAGAACAAATGAATCAGCTCAAAACAACAGCTTTAACTAGAAAACACAGAGAACCATATAAAAACAAAATTTTATCATTCTGCATAAGCCATTCCATTTTTATACAAATCTTGAGATTTTTTATTTTCTACTTTAAATGTCAACTTCAAACAAGAATAGAGTGAAACTTGTTAGAAAAGACAAATAACAATGGTTAGCCGCTTTCAGTTATTTTCTCAACATACAAATAGAGCAAAAAAAAATAGTTTCCGAAAAAAAAATGAGGAAAAATACAGAAAAACTAGACGAAACAAATTATTTAAAGAAGAAACTGCACAATATTTCAGAAACCACCTAGGTTTAAAAAAACAGGCTCAAAACATCAGTTTGAACTAAATAAAAAAAAAAAAAAACACACACACACACACACACACAAAAATTTTTAGCGTTCTTTTAGCCTACTCTTCTCTTCTACATGCCTCTTGGATTTCTTTTATTAAAAAAATAAACAAATAAATAAATAAATTCCAACTTTGAGTCCTCTCTTGGTCCAATTTTAATTTTATTTTGTTTTCCAAGTGAAAAAAAAAATGTCGTAGATTCTTATAGCATTTGGAAAAGATCTTAACCCATCATTATTTCACTTTTAAGGATGAAAACAAAAGTCTTACAAAAACAAGCCTAGGAAAGCGACAATGTAGATTCACAAGCACAGAAACACATGTAGCAAATGGTTTAGTATCTTCTCAGTATATATTTCTTTTGTGCATTTTCTCAGCAACCAAACAGAGTAAAAAATGAAACAAAACCTATTTCCCAAAAGAAACAAAAAATTTATTTGAAAAAAATGAACCGTTCTAAAGCTTTAAAAATGAAAAACAACCGAATCAAAACGGAATTCTCGGGAACTCACCGATTGATTAATAAACCTATACGCTTCGAAAAAACATGCAACAAATGGTTTAGCCTCTTTTCCTTTACTTTCTCTTTTGGTGCATTTTCTGAGCAACCAAACAGAGTAAGAAGGGGGAAAAACACAGGAAAACTGAGCAAAACCCAGCCAGAGAGAGAGTTCTTCGTATGCTCTGAAATTTCGAAATTTTATGAGAGTTTAAGAAAGAATATAAATAAGAGTGCAATGGAGCGAAAAAGGGGTTTGTTATTCCCTACGGTCACGATCATTTTGACATTTTAGACTTTGGTTATTTGGCGTGAACTATAAAATGAGACCGTACAATCAAGGCGTGTCTTATGGTGGAGGCTTGTAGCAGATGACAACCCCATCGGACTAAACCATGTTAGACGATAGCACTGGCTTTTGCTTTTTAGTCCTGAAAAAATGCCCAATCACATCACGCCAACTAAGCGTTAAAGTTTTTGGAAATTGTTGGTTACTAGGCGCAAAAAAAAAAAGGGGTCTTTTTATTTTACGTCTTAAACTTTTCTTTTAACTTTTGAAAATTCTCATTTTATCTCTTTCATTATTTTTTGTTAAAAGAAATGAAATTTATACCAATGTGACTTGTATATTAGTCACTTTAAGGGCAACACGAGTATTTAGATTTCCTACTTTTTTCTTCATATTTAGGGTTTGGAGAGAATTGTCTGCAACTTTTTTCTCCTTTTTTTTTGTAAAAAAAGAGTAACTTAGGGAAAACCATTTACGTCTTGATAGGAAATTTAATGAGAGTTTTTTTGCTGCAAATTTCTTCAAAATCGTTTTATTTTCGTTTATGTTGTATTTTGTTCTCTAACACATCTTTCATCTTGTATTTGCTGTTGTGATTGTCCATATTATTAAGGTGTACCACTTCTCTCTTTAGCCTTTGAGAAAAATTAGGAAAAAAATTATAAAGGAACATAAAAACTCAGAAGTGCTTGTCTCATCCATTAACAAAATTACAACAAAAAAGGGAAATTTGTAGACAAATTCTCCCTAAGTCCTAAATATGAAAAAAGAAGTAGGAAACTTAAATTCTTATTTTTGCTCTTAAAGTGACCCATTTGTAAGTCACATGGGCACTAATTCTATTTCTTTTTATAGAAAAATAGATGTAAGAAGGGCTTTTGAAAGTTAATAAGATAAAGAGGTGATTTTTAAAGTTTAGGGGGTAAAATAGAGGGGATACAAAAATTCAATCGTCATTGTGTTACTAAACCAAAGAAATATTTCGATACAATTCACCTTGCTATTGTAATGCCCCCTTACAAGCATCACAGGAGACGTTGTTTTTACCGTTAAACTTAATAATTACTAATAAAAAGTTTGAAACAATCAACAATACTCAGAAAAAATCCTAGAAAATACATGCATATATATATATATATATTTAAATAAAGTAAACCAAGAAACCAAAATCTAGAAACACAATTTTGTATTCAACATAACATAAGTTCAAAATAACATATCACGAATACAATTGAGTCTCAAACAAATAAAAATACAGAACATAATATATTAAGTTTTTATTTGAGTATAAATTCCTTTCATAACATGACTCCATTTCTAATCCAACACTCTTTGCACACACACGCTTGTCCTTGTCCTCTATCCTAGTCAACCTGCATCCTGTCCTTGTCTACAACATGATATAAACTAAGTATAACTTTAGTAAGTACATATTCCTATCTCACAATATAAAAGATTTCATAAAAATCATTACATAATATCGTAACGATAATCATAGTAGTGCACAAAACACATATTTATATAGAATGTAACTTTTCATTTAAAACTTCCATATTAAAACATTATTCATTTTATCTTTAGGGGCCCAAACGTTGCACCATAAACATAAACATCATAAGCGCGCCGTCATTACAGGAGTGGGATAGCAAGTCTCAAACTAAATATGACAAGTCCAACCTTTGGGACATCATAAACATAGGGTGCGCAATATTTAATTAAGTGATACATACATACATATATATATATATATATAAAAGCTTTAACAAACCTCGTTATTAAAATATCTTTTAAACCTTCTTGTTGCAACAGAAGCTTTCATAAGAAGACAATATATAAAAACAAACTTAAAAATTATTATAAAACATGTTCTTAAAACTTTTTGGTAAACTTTTATCATAATGTAGGTGAAAATGTATTTACTTGTCTTGCTTACTTACTAAACCTTAACTTGGGTGACGTTGCGTAGTTCTCAGTATGCCTGCCTTTTGGAGTATTCATGTCAATCATTTATATAATATATAAAATTAATATTCATCTTCATGATATCTTTTAGTACCATATTACATCATCATATGTCATTCTTAACAAAACAAAGCATATTTGAGTCACAAACATGCACTTAAAGTTAAGAAACATAAAGATAGAAAACTTGACCTTTAATGACTTGGAGAAATCAATCTCAACTTATAAGCATTAATAAAGTGTAAGAATTATTCCATAACATAGCTACCATATATAAACATCAATCAATTTTTACTCTCTTAAAAAAATAAATCCAAAATATCTTTTTTCAATTTTTAAAACATTCAAGTAAATCTGCCAATAATAAAAATTGCCTGACTTTTAAGGATTTATAACCTTTTATCTTTCAATTCACATTCAATTAAAATATGAAAATTTGCAGAAATAAAGCTAGCATATATCTACAATTCTCATATTTTTCTTTAGCCATAAAAGTTTCATTTGATAATTAAAACAAATCACAAATTCAATATCATAAAATCTGCTAGCAAAGTCTGGGTAGTGAGCAGTTCTAATTAAAAGTTATGTATTAAAATATTTATACTATAAAATAATTTATAAAAATTACTACATATAATAGACACATAGCATAATAACATATCGAATATTTAACTTCAAATGAATACAGAGTGATTCAAAACATACATTCAAATTCAGAGTTAATATTAACGTTAGACATGCTAGACAGCAAACAGATTCCATTCAAACTTTTTTATAAAATCAAATATGTTTGATATGCTTCTGAAAATTTTATGTGACATGGTTAACATATAAATATAAGTTAGAAAAATAATAAATCATGCAAAACATGTTTAAAAATATGATTTTATTATCTCATGAATTACACAAATCATATCAGGTAGACATATATAACCACTGAGTACTTACCAATCAACGAATTTTATCTTAAAACATAATAAGGATATGAAGCTAAAAGTTTATAGACATTTAGTAACATATCAACAATGATTCATAATTTTTTTTTAGAATTAAAAGATGCTTTTTGTCTCATAAAACGGACTGTACAAGATAAAAATACAAATCTACCAGCAATTAAATTTTGTAAGCAGTGTTTGATTAAAAGCTCATAACCCTAAAATTATTTTGAAAGAAAATTTATAAAAAATCTTAGACATTCATAACCTATTTATACATATCATATCTAAAAATTGTAGTAAAATAAAATCATTTGATTTTAAAACATTACTAGCAACCTAGAATTCTCTTATCACACTCCAACAACAAAACCTTATTTTCATGAATTTTATGATATCATATGAACATAAATGCTTTTAACCGTAAAGTAACATTGTTATAATCTAAATAATAGACAAAATAATTTATTTTTCATACAAACATATATGCATACACATTCATAATCATAAAAGAACAATTTTCTAACAAAGTTGATTATAAAACAATATACAACAATCATAAGAATTCAAAACCATGAAAACCTATCGGTCTAAACCTTTAAAATTGGGCATATGATGGACAGATTATGCAAAAGACACGATTCTTAAGGTAACGGTCTAAATCATAAGATCTGCAATCGAGGGAATAAAATTGAGCGCTTTATTCATGTAAAGATTGTTATGTTGTGTATATCCTTATTGGGAGATGGTCTGTCTTGGCCATCGAAGGTGGAATCCGTGAATAGAAACATTGACACATTGTTATAAGTGACGATGTGTTAGATCAGAACATAAAGTGAATTGATTTGGATTAATAATTCTTTCTCAGCAAATCGATTCACTTTAGACAATCATTTGTATTGTATCTTAATCCTGAGATGAATAGTGGGCCCATTGTCTTAACTTATGTCTTTTGATGTACCAAAGGGTGACACCCATATTTTAATAGTGGTATGCATGCCGGTACATTGAAGGCATGACTCTTGATAACGTAGACCTGTTATTCATAGATATGGAATTCATAGCTCCTCTTTAGGAGTAGTGATATCCTCTTATATGTGTTATCCTAACTTGGAAAATTAGAGCGCTCAACTATTTGGATACATAGGTATAATCGAATGATATACTGTCTTTGGATGGTAAGTTTTTTGATGGTGAGATAATAGAACATAAGATAAAAATAATCGAGCAGGTAAGATAGAACTGGTCCTTAAGCCGATTATGGATAATCCAATGGGGATACGATACACTATGATATGTCATGGAGACTTAGCTATACGGGTTTTGTAATTCTATATAATTCATGTAACACCCACCAAATTTTCATGTAACGGATTATGTCATGTTAATAACGACATTAAGTGTTATATTTATGTTATGTGTATGATATATAATATAATGGTGCTAACCATTTTATTTTAAGTGCTATGACAGGTGACACTCACGTGGAATTGATGTGCTCAAGTGTTCATGTTATTAATGTTATATGTTTAATCATAATTTTATGATAATTTAATATTTTGGATGATTTTTGGTATGTTAGGACAGATCGGTAGGCCGGACCATTTAGTTCGGTAGGCTGAAATGATCCCCTCAAAATGACAAGCCGATGGTATATCGTCGGTAGGCCGGACTTCACAAGATCGGCAGGCCGAAGTGAGAGATCGGCAAGCCGATAAAAGCTGACGAGCAGTCAGCAAAAATCTCTCCAAATTTTGTGATTGAGATAAATATGTGATTAGATAATGATTATTGGATTGATATTTTTTAATTATGGTAATGGAATTTTTGACTTTTTTTTTAAGACTCGAAATATGGTAAGTTTGAAAGATTGGTTGACTCTTCCCAAACTCTCCTCAATTTTTCCAAGATTATGCACACCCATTTGGGGAAAATTTGCTATCAAATTCAGAACCTAATTCCCCCACAAATCACTCCATTTCACGTAAAAAGAATTCTAATTTAATAAGAAATAGTTGATCTCCTCCATTATTTTTGTTTTCACATAAAAACTCTCCCTCAATCTTCTCCACTTCCCCACGAATTGTGCCTTGAATTTAATCAGAAAATTTTGATTAATGTAAAGAGTGGGAGTTTCTTTTTAACGTAAACAAATCTATTTTTTATAACGCTCTTTTTTTTTCTCTCTCTCCCTCTCATGTATTCTCTCTTACGTTCTCCCTTTCTCTCTCATTCTTTCTCTCTTCATCTTGTTCATCTTTCTTCTTCTCCCTCTCAAATTTCCCCTGCTATTATTTGTTAGAAATATTGTAATTTCTTTGGCATTAATTCAAGGAGTTTTGAGAAGAAATCGTTTGAAGGTAAGGGTTCATTTTTTTCGGTATTTCTTCTCTTTAATTCAGATGCTATATCTTTGTCTAGGAATTTCATTTTGCTCTGAATTTTTAATATATTGTTCATGTATGTGTTATGTGTTAACTCTCAAAATTTCACCTCAATTAAATTTTTCTGTGAAAAGTTATGAATTTTCTTCTCTCTATCACTCACTGCTGATTTATGCTAAACAGTAATGTTGAAGTGTCTATATGTTCCGACCCTTATATCTTTGCCTAAAAATTTTTATTTGCTCTGAAATTTTAATATGATTTTCATGAATATGTTAGGTGATGTTTCTCTAAATTTCGTGCCATTTCATGTTATGTAGGCTGAGATATTAATTGTTCATGCTCTGCACCTCATAGGAATGTGTTGCTGATTGTTTATGTTGCATAAAAATGTCATTTTTTTTCATAATGCAAATTAAGGTTATTTTGTACAAAATTTGGTGAATATGTTTATATATATGTTAAGTATTAGACTGGAAAATTTGGTGATGATTTGATTAATATTTTAAGTGTTATGGAATTTTTATGGATGCTAGGTATTTAGACTGTTTAAACAGTAAATTTGTTGAACTTTTATTGTGTAATATTTTTGTATGACTATATGATTTTATATGGTGATGAGAAATTTTGGAGGCACTGTATTATATGTTATTATGATGTCATATGAATTTTGAGGTCTAAATAAATTTATTTTAATTGTTTGGGAATAATTATTGCATATAATTCACTGTTTAAATTGTTTATGGCTATTTTTGTCTCTGCCATCTAATGCACGGTTTGAGCTGTATAAAATATATTTAGAGGTGATTTTTGGATATGTTATAGTTCTATGTGTCTATTATATCTCTTAATTTTTGTAGATTTTTCTATGATATGAAAGTGTGATAAATGGACCTGAGATAAGGATTGTTCACTGTGTTATTGTTGCTGGTAGATTTTGGTATGTAAGATGTATGACTTGTTTTAAATACTAAATGGAATTTTTATGACTAAAGAAAAATCATGGTAATGTGTTTATATGTTAACTTTGTTCTTGCAAAATTTGGTGCTCAAATTGTGTGTGAAAGTGAAGTTATTAAGTTATGAATTCATGTAGGTCATAAATGTAATTGTGTCGATAGTTTTATTTGAATGTTTTAAAGTTAATGAAATATTTTATAAATTTATGTTTTAAGAAATGAATGTAAATATGATGTTATATAATGGATGTTATGTTGTGGTGATTAATTCATTGAAAATAAATGTTAATTGTCATTTTATGAATGTATGACATGAACACAATGTGAAGTGAGCACATCGAGACCACGACGTCCTCACCTACAAAAGTAAGGTTAAGTAAGCTTATTGAGATAAGTACATTCTCACCTACAACATGATGAGTTTAAAGTTTGAAATCTATGTTTATGATGGTTTTATGATGATTTCTCATGATGATTATACATGAAGTATTATTATGAAGTTTTTAAGGTATGAAGGTTTATGCATGTTTTGATGATAATGTTTTTCAAAGCATGAAAGTATAAGTACGTATATGTATCACCTAAATAAGTGTTGCACACCCAATTTTATGATATGTTTTGATAAGTTATGATGTCATGATTGGTTTGAGATTAGCTACCCCTCTCCTCTCATGGCGGCGTGCCTATGATGAGGTTACAGTGCAGCATTTGGGCCCTTAAGATAAAATGAATAAGTTTTAATATGGTTGATATAATGCAAGATATGTTCCTTATGAAAATGTGCCTAGTGCACTATTATGATGATGATAATGATGTTGATGATGTTCATGAAATGTTTTAAGTTGTGAGATTTCAAAATGTACTTACTAAGCGTTTGCTTATTTAAGTTTACATCATGCTACAGATAAGGGTAAGGAAACCATGGATTAAGAGGAGGACCAAGACGGGCGTGTGAGTTAAGCAAGATAAATTGCAAACGGAAGACGTCAAGAAAGAAAGAGATTTTTATGAAATAAACTATGATTTATAATTTTGAATATGTTTATTAATTATGAATTTTAAGGATTTAAATTATGTTTTATAATTTTGAGAATGTTTATTTGATGGACTTTTATTATTTTATAAATTTTTTTCTACATTAAAACTGTATTTTAACAAATTTTATTTTAATCGTTCGGCTTGTCGATTGAGTCCGACCTATCGAAGTATGTATGCAAATTTTATTAATGTTTAAAGGATGTTTATAATCAAGTAATTTATTATTATAAAAAAAATGGATTAAGTTATTATATAATGACTAAGTTATTTAAAATAATAATAATAATAATAATAAATGCCTGGATCCTAGGTTATGTTCTCAATTTATCTTTTTAATTAAATAGTTTATCTTATAAATAAAAACATTACGAAACAAAAGTAACGACATCTGTGACGTTCGTAAAAGGGGGCGTTACAATTCGAGAATGCATCTCCAAGCTTTTAGTGGAGTAGCGTTGGAGTTGATAATTATGAAATGTATATCTGGGATATTGGGTTTCATAATTATCAAGAGCTTGAACTATATAGGTTCATCAGGTCCTCTTTGCTAGCTCACAAAATCCTGTAACGATACGATGTGCTTTTCCAATAATTGGTGACTTATGTCAGATTTATTAAATTGGTTAAAATTTAGAAGAATTAAATAATTCATGTCTGTTTATCGGTTGAATTAATTTTGTGACAAAATTAATTCAAGATAAACTTGTTAAATTATTGGGATTGGATAATTCTTGTATGTTTATTAGTTGATTTATTTTTGAATAAATTAAATCAAGATAAACTTGTAGAATTATTAGGAATTCATTTATTTTCCTAGAGATTATCTAGATAAAGTTGTTTTAATTAGATAACTTTTCTATTGTGTTATTTGAATTAAAACTAAGGCTTTAGCCTATAGAATCTTGGGTGAAAAATAAAAGATTTGTTGAGATTTTTTTTATCGACAGTTCGGCATGCCGATCCTTAAGTTTGGCTTGCCAATGGAGCAAGTTTGGCCTGCCGGTTAGGCAGATCGGCTTGCTTATGCATGATAAAAAGATCACGTATTTTCACGCGGATCTCATTAGATATTGATCCGAATTTGGTTCTGATTCATATTTTGAGGCATTATTAGATAAGAACTGACTCCTAGACCCAACCTCTATAAAGAGAAAATGAGTCTTATTATTATTTAGATCAATTGAGAGATTATGAGTGATACTCTACAAGTGAGATTCTGAAACTCCTTGAGAGCTCTCATTCACAAATCACAAACACTAGCTTTGGGTTCCCTCAATTGGTTGGAAGGAGAGTCACCTGGTAGAAGAGCTGTACGTGTGAGCCCACACTTACTCCGATCGTAGATAGAGAATAACAAAGAAGTCCAGTTAGTTGAGGCTCTTCTGAAACGTTACTTCTCTTCACAGATTACGAGAGTTCTTCGGCATTCAGAGGTTAGTAAGATCTAGTTAACTTATGCATATAGCATTTCAAACTTGTGCTTTTAGAAAATACTTTGATATAAAATTTTAAAATTTTTGCTGCATACTATTTTTCAACATTGCTTAGGCCAAAATTAAAGATTTTTGGGAAAGGGTACAATTAAATCTAATCAGAAGGCATAAAATCTATGAGATCAAAAACCAAAAGTAAATTACTCAAATAAACTTAAAATGTAATGTATAAAAAGGAAAATAACCCTTTAATTTAAAGAGTTTATTATTAGTGAAATAAAGGAACTAACATTACAAGTACTAAGAATTTAGTCTGTATTAATAATGGCCGAGAAAATCCTAAAATTATATAATGTAATTTACATATTTAAGTCAAGGATTTTCTTTGAACTATCATGTTTGATTTTTGTGACTAAAGATTTATAGAATTAATATAAATATTCTAAAATTCTATAATAAATTTTATAATTAAATTTATTAACTTTTGGGATTAAACAATTCGGTAGATAAATTCTCACCGTGATTTAAGGCGGAACAAATTTCAATCTGTAAATTACTTAAGAATTTTAATTGCAAGAATTTTCAAGTTCAATATGAAGTGTACAAAGAAACACTATAACACTCAACATGTCCTTAATTGCCAATTAATTAAAAAGTAGAGGTATGTGAGTAGCAATTTTCGTAGAAAATGTTCTCTAAGCTCTGGAATTGACATTGTCAACAACTATGTCATTGCTAATGCTAAATGCAAAAAAAGTTTAAGTCTGGATTTTTAGTTAGTCTAGAAATAGTTTTAAAATAAAACAATTTAATTTTACTACACATGTCTAACAGTAAGTAAGCATTGAGAAAGGACCTATCGGAAACCAAAATTCCTTGTCAGCTAAGTTAGTCACCTTTTGCTAGTATAAATTATATCTGTTTAGAGAGAATCTTTAAAGATAAATTCAAGTACTAGACTTGACCATTGAATAACCTTCATATGAAGATGTACTAAGACCCATCAAGAGATGCCAGTTCCATTTTCTTTTGCTTAAATGTGGATCCAATAGTAGCAAGGCTTAATCTAAAGTTTAGTTCAATTAAGTTTGATTAAGAGCTTAATTAAAAATAGAATTAAGCGTTAAGACAAATTAAGCTTTGACTATAAATAGAGGCTTATTACATAGGTTAACATTTTTTTAACACCTCCCATTCTGTCCTTACCAAAACCAACTTTTCATGGGCATTCTCTCCAAAATTTTCTTCCTTTCCCCACTCTTAAAATCACTAACGAAATATTCAAAAAAGGGAGAAGAAGCAAGTCCTCTTAAAGTGAATCACTAAGAGTGATTCTTCAAATTATTGTAAACTTTCATTCTTTATTTTTCTATTTTGATTAAAGTTTGTATCTTTTTAGGTTATTTCATGATTTTTTGATAAAATGGTATGTTAAATTTCTATGTGTTTATTAGTATAGTTTTTTCAAGCTTATTATTGTAAAAGTTTAGTTTATGCATGTTTTAGTTTAGGTTTGTATGATTTGTTGTGGAAAAATTTCCTGGCAACTTTTGAACACAAAAATGGAAACCTTAGAGTCCTATTTCAAACTTTTCCCATGCACAAAACTTTCAGATTTGACATTTTGAACAATCCTTTGTGATTGTACAAAAACGTAGTTTTTACTCTAGATCGGGTTTCTAGGAAACTACTGACAATAATGGAAAGCTTTCTAAAAATTGTCCACTGCAGTGGCCACTATTTTTTGTCAGTTTGGGCCATTTCAAAAATCACAATTTTTACCAAACATGAAAATGTTAGAATTTCGACGGGACAAGGAACTTTTGTAAAGAAAAGTTTTTCAACTTCAACCTCAAAAATACAATTATGGATAAATTTCCAAAACTGTCCAAAAAACTATCAAAGAGGGCTGCCATGGTTTTTTAGTTTTTGGGTTGTTGATGCTTACCGAGTTCTAGCATCGGATCAACACCACGTGTGGCAGCACACGGTGTTTGGCTCTTCCTTGTTCGTCTCTGCCTGGTCTGGTCAGCTTGCAACAAGAGGAGGGATGCCTCGGAGGCAAGAAATGGTTTGTAAACAAGACAAGGGCTCTCCGATGCTCAAGGTAGGGGATGCTTAGGAGCGGTCAAGAACTCGTTAGGTGGGAAGGAGCTTACTTGCCAGAGTGCAATAAATGCATCCTATTTATAGGTTACTACTTGGACCGGGTGTTAGGTGGGTTTTGCCCACAACCCGAGTGTCACATCATGGCATGTCAGGTGGCAAGTGACAAGTGTCATGTCCCTTCATCTGTAGATGAACTCCCATCCGACGGTTAGTTATTTGCCATCTGTTAACCAGTGATAGCATGCAGCAATCTACTTACAGTAAAGAGAGTCTTACCCGAGCTGGCATTGAGTCTGAGGAGGCAGCCTAGGGAGGTATGGCCCGAAGGAGCCCTAAAAAGCACCTCAGATAAGACATCCAGTGTAATCGGGGTCAGTTATGAGCTCCATGTACCATTTGTCGAGCTGGGGTGCCGACCACCTGGAGTTTGGCTCCTCGATGATGGCGTTGAGCTCACCCTCAACAGTAGCCCCCCAGTTCACCTGGTTGGTGTCCAGCCGGGTGGACTATGCCGAGTGGGTGAGGTCGGCTCAGAATAGAAGGTTAAGCGGTGTTCCGAGGAGGTAAAAGACTAAGGGTTGCATAAATTTTCAGGAGACACATGTCGTTCTACGATCGACTGCACCGCCTATCAGGCATAATGATCGTGCCTCTTCATTTTCCTCGCCTAGATTTCCCACTTGAAATGGCCCTCTTTTTTTGAGAATTTCCACACGCGATCAAAGTAATTTCTCCTTGTTCCCGAGTTTTAGCTACCAAACTACAATTAACAACCTGAGAACTCTTCATTTCCAAGCTTTTCCATGCCTAAACAGGTAATTTCCTGAGGAATAGGAGAAGATGAGTGACCTATCAGATTCCCATAATGTTAATATTTCTTGGTCGGAAAGCAGTCTTGAGGCTGATACACCTTCTGTGCCAGTTGACATTGAGAGCTTCTCCTCGGAGAAGGATAGGGCTGACCGACTACCTAAAATATTGAGAGTCGACTCCCAGACCATTCCCGAGCAGGAGTTCCTTAACCTGCTCGATGGAGAGCTCCCCGTAAGGCCGTGTAGGGGCAAGGACCTATATATTAGAGTAGAAACCACCAGTACTTCCTGAGTTATAGCCTAGGAACGAGCCAGGCTGGAGGTCATAGCTGATGTTCTAGGCACTTCCAGTCAAGATTCCAAGGAGCCTGTCCCCGTTGTTGGCAGGGTAACCATCGACATCTCCGGTGAGAAAGAGAGAGTCGAGGAGACAGGGCCGGTGAAGATCCCCCTAGAAGATGAGATGATCAGGGCCACTCGTGTCCAAAGAGTGACTGCCTATCAGATCACCCGACCAAGGCAGACGTCTGCAGCATCGTACACCAGCGCCATGAGAGAGTCTCAGCTAGAGGACCTGCGTGCTAAGTTCGACATCCTAGTCGACATCATCCTTATCATGCCAGGGGAGGATGACTCCCCTTTGACTCTGCTAAGGGGTGCATTACTTTATTTGCAAAGTTTTTTCGAGCTGGTGTGCGCTTACCATTTCACCCTTTCCTCCGCCGGGCATTGAATGATCTAAACGTGTGCCCGACACAACTTAACCTAAATAGTTACAGGTCACTGATCAGGATGTACATATTATGGAGGTACTACTGGCGTACCGAGATACCGTGGGAGGCATTCAAGCAAGTCTACAAAATGAAGAAGCTTCCCTAGTAGTCCAGGTGGTACTATGTCACTGGCTTTAGAAAGGACTTCGTTTTGGGCAACCCCAACTTGGACAAGCTTTAGAAATGCTAGTGGTTCTTCGTCAGGGGTAATTATTTAGTCTGAGCTGGTGAGGTCGTCCTTGAAGACCAACGTGT
This sequence comes from Artocarpus hirsutus, assembly GCA_946598075.1. NCBI lineage: Eukaryota > Viridiplantae > Streptophyta > Magnoliopsida > Rosales > Moraceae > Artocarpus > Artocarpus hirsutus. The sequence goes on along the minus strand of CAMOHE010038023.1, from coordinate 7,849 downwards.
CCTAAGAACATTCGAGATTGGGCATGTTTAGGGCAAAAGGCCATGGGCGTTGAGCCGTGTCATCAGGGCGATTGAAGACCTATTTGAGAAACCTAAGGTGAAGAGGCAGCAATCATTTTTGCTCAGCAAAGAGATCCTCTCCCTCTACGGCTGGTTTGGGAAACCCAGCAAAATAAATCCCCATTCAGACTCCCAACCTGCTCGGTTAGCCAAGCAGGTTACTGTCGCAAGGCCGAGCACCGACATCATGGGGCCAAGCACTTCCTAATCTGGGTGGCCGATGAGGGAGCCATCATCGTCTAGCTCTGAGGACTCATCGAGTGGCTCCTTCTATGCGGGGCCACCTACAGCAGACGAGGACCTCGAGGACATGATTCGATTCCTAAACCTGTCTCGCTAGCTCTGGATCAGAGATCAACCCTGAGTTTTTTTTTTTTTTTGCGTGCCGACCTAGTTTTGACTTGTCAACTTTTGTTGTAGAAATGTCTATGAGGCCGAACATGGCGGAAGAGAGTTGAGCCTTAATGGAGAGCCTCTGAAAAGGGAAGGGCAACGCCATGGTGGCTAAGAAAAAATGCAAGAGGACCCCAGCTAAGGAACTTCCACCACACCCCGAGCAGCAACCCACAACAGTCCAAGACCTACTGCCCCCGCCAACGAGGACCAAGGCTTCGTCGAGTGAGACTCCCCCAATCGATCAGAATGTGGTGTCTTCCTCAAGAGATACTCCGAGGAGGCGAGCTAACTACTGCCAGTATATCATCAATCACCTTGGGGATGATGTCCCTACGAAAGACTTTTTACGAGACCTCTGGAGGGAGAGTTTCAAGGGCTTGTCCAACGCAGCCTTTCGCGTAGCCGCCTAGGTAAACACATTGCCTGTGTCTCTTTTCCTTCTTCATTGTTGTTCGGGTAGATCAATTTCATTCTTTTCAAATAAGTGCCCTCGTGCATATGACTTATGCCACCGGGTTGAAGAAACTCAACCTCGAGACAGAGAGGCATAAGAAGACCTTCCTTAGGTGGAAGGGAGTCGAGAAGGAGCTCGGTGAGAAGAACATCGAGCTAGATCAAATCAAGACTTCCCTTGCTCAAGCCAAAAAGGAGGCAAGGAAGGCAAAAGAGGAAGCCGAGCATGCAAAGGCGGTGGCAGAGGAGGAGAGAAGATTTGCCGCTCTACTCAAGGGTCAGCTCGAGGCCTCTCAGGCAAAGAATAGGTAATTTTGGGAGGATCTCCCCAGCTGACTCGCCCGAGCAGCAGAGGAATTCAAGGCATCCCTAAAGTACACCGATTACTACTACTTCGGGATGACTGACCTCAGGGGCCATCTAATCAGGCAGAATCTTGAGGTGGCGGGCTTTGACTGGTCTTTTATAGTCGAGCCCAAGCAAGGTGCAGCCCAGCAACTTGTAGAATAGGTCATCGAAGTGGACAACGATGATGACGGGGATGAGTAGGGCATTGGCGACGACGAGGACAATCCTAGGGATGGGTCCCAGACTTGATGTTGGTTTTTTGTACTCGAGCTCGGGAGGTGCCCGATTAACTGTAGTTCCCCACTTTTTCCTTTTAATGAAAACTTTTTTCCAAGTTTGTCACTTCTCAGATTCTATATGTTTTGTTTCATATTTTCCAAGTGTGATCTTTCTCGGATAAATGTTTTCAAATTTCAATGAAGAGATCCTTAGGAATATAGTTTCAACATGTTTCACCGAGTTGACATGGACTTCGAACAGTATTAAAGTCGGACTAAGTTGGATGCTCCTAAGGAGATACATTCCTGAACTTATTTTTCTGAGCTCCTCTTTTGGTCCCATTACTGCCAAGTTTGAAATCTTGGCAACTAGCGAGTTTATCCGAGCTGGGTGTCCCCACGCTCTATCAGGTAGAGCATAATGGCATGTGATATCCCATTACTCTGTCGCCCCCTAGACTTGTTTAAGTTTAAAAGAAACTTGTACAAGTCTAATAATGGTTGAGTAATTATCATGCTTGGGTGACTTAATTGTGGGCGGTCTGCACGGAAACAAACATGGTTGTCCGATGCCTGATCAGCCTCCCAGCCTAGTTAAGTAGGACGGGTTTTCGTGTTCAGGAGTTATAGCCTGGTCCTCTGGGCTAGAGTTATATACCCTTTTTTGGGATTCATTGATTCCTTAAACACGCATTGCTCAGCGGAATAGTGTAGGAATTTACATTTCATTGATATATTGTATTTACATTCCAGTTCTATTCAATAGGTCTAGTTACAAGATAACATAGCCAGAGGTCAAAAAGTGTTTCTAGCGACAGTTAACAAAAGAATCTCTTGAGTACCTTGGCATTCCAAGGATGATCGAGTAGTTGCTATCCATGTTGAATAGCCTATACGTTCCAGGCCAGACAATGTCTATGACCTTGTATGGTCCGGCCCATTTTGGACCAAATGCCCCGACCCCGGGTTATGGAACTATAACTTTCTTGAGTACCAAGTCCCCAACTTTGAAGCTCCTCGGTTGGACTCGCTTGTTGTAGTATCAAGCAACAACTTGATTCTGGGGTGTGTTATGGATCGTTGCCTAGTTTCTCCTTTCTTCGAGTAGGTCGAGCTCGGACATCATGACTTCAGCATTTTGAATTTCATAGTAATTCTCGACTCTAAAGCTCGGTAACCCCACCTCGGCATGTATAAAAGCCTCCGCCCCATATACGAGCGAGAAGGGTGTCTCTCTGGTAGCAGTTCGGGCGGTTGTTTGGTAGGCCTAGAGCACCTTTGGGAGCTCGTCAATCCATGTTCCATTGAGGCCCTCGAGCTTCTTTTTTAAGTTGTCCTTGATTGTTTTATTGACTGCCTCGACCTGCCCATTATGCTGTGGGTAGCTCGGAGAAGAGAAAACTTTCTTGATGCCGAGCTGTTCACACAGGCAGAGCAGACTTGCCGCTTCAAACTGTTTCACGTTGTCGATCATGATGGTGTGTGGGATTCCGAATTGGCAGATGATATTCTTCCATATGAAGTGGGTACATTTGGCCTCTGTCATGTTGGTGCACGGCTCCAGTTCAACCCACTTGGTGAGGTAATCGATGGCCACGATGCAATATTTAAACTAGGATCGGGTTGGAGGAAGGGGCCCAATCAGGTCGATGGCCCATTTCACAAAGGGCCATGCCAATGTGATCGAGGTAAAAGGCTCGACATGGTATCCGGACACTCTAGCAAACTCCTGCCATTTGACACATTTCTACGCAAAATCCTTGCAATCTTGTTCCATGGTCGGCCAGTAGTAGCCCTACCGGAGACATTTTTGTTCTAGAGATCACCCCTTAGAATGGTTTCCGCATAGGACTTTATGGATCTCTGCATTACGTCTTCGGTCTCCTTAGGACCTATGCACTTTAGGCACAGGGTGGTGTAGCCGCTTCGATATCATTTCCCATCGATCATCGAGTATCAGGCCAAGTTGTTGCGGCTTCGATGTGTTTCCTATTTGTTGTCGGGCAATTAGGTTATGGTCAGGTACCAGATGATCAGGTCCATCCACTTGGTTGTAAGTTCTTTGGCTACACTTGACACTTCTTTATTTATGCTTGGCTCGGACAATCTCTTGATAGGATCTAAAACTAGATCACTGTTACCGACCTCGGAGGCAAGCCGAACAAGGGCGTCGACCTTTGAGTTTTCTGATCTTGGGATCTGCTTAAACGAGTAGGACTTAAATTGTCCAAGCAGAAGTTTAACTTCTTTTAAGTATGCGGCCATGGAATCTATTCAAGCTTGAAATACTCCAATGACTTGTTGAACCACTAGCATTAAGTCACTGTGGACAGTAATACGATCCACCTGAAGATCTCTAGCAATTCGAAGTCCTGCCAGAAGTGCCTCGTACTTTGCTTCGTTATTCGAAGCTTTGAAATCAAATCTAAGTGCGTAGATCACCTTATATCCATCTGGGCTTATCAATAGTAGCCCGGCACCTGAACCATCCATGTAGGAAGATCCGTCCACAAACAGTTTCCATTCTAGTTCATATGCGACATGGCTATCACTACAGCTGGGGGCATCTGGTACCATCAAGGGCACTTTCTTAGCCAGTGGTGTGCCTTGCTCGGCATTAGTAAATTCAGCAATAAAATCTGCTAAGGCTTGAGCCTTGATGGCTATTCTCGACATAAAGTATACATCGTATTGACCAAGTTTGACTGACCATTTAGCCATCCGACCTAATATCTCTAGGCTCTAAAGAACCAACTGGAGTGGAAACTTGGTCGGGACTTTTATAGTATGACCTTGGAAGTAGGGCCGTAGTTTTCAAGCAGAGATGACCAAGGTGAAGGCTAGCTTCTCGAGTGGTGGCTACCTCTCCTTGGCACCCTGGAACGCCTGGCTTGGATAGTAGATCAGCTTTTGGGCACCGTCTTCTTCTCAGATGAGAACTGAGCTCACGGCCTTCTTAGACACGGCTAGATAAGCGATCAGTATTTCTCTAGGCAGAGGTTTGGAAAGGAGCGAGGGTGTGGCTAAATATCTTTTTAGGTTCTGGAAAGCTTCCTCACACTCCCTACTCCACTCAAACCTCCCCTTAAGTGCCTTAAAAAATGGGTAACACTTGTCGGTAGCCTGGGAGACAAATCTGGAGAGTGTCGTAACCATGCTGGTGAGTTTTTGTACCTTCTTCACGGTCTAAGGTGAGTGCATGTCTATAACTGCCTGGGCTTTGGCTGGGTTCACTTCAATTCCTCATTGGTTGACTAAAAATCCGAGGAACTTGCCCAAACTAACACTGAACGTGCATTTTGTCGAGTTGAGTTTCATCCCATATTCCTAAAGTATGTTGAAGCTAGCTCGGAGGTTGGCCATGTGATCCTTTGCTCGGACAGATTTGACCAGCATATCATCCACGTAGACCTCCATTGTTTTGCCAATCAACCGTGCAAACATCTTGTTGACTAGGCGTTGATAGGTTGCCTTGGCATTCTTTAGACCGAAGGGCATTACTACATAGCAGTAGAGCCCCTAGTCGGTGACAAAAGCCGTTTTCGCTTGATCTTCCTTAGCCATCCTAATTTGGTTATATCCAAAATAGGCATCCATGAAACTAAGCAGCTCGTTCCCAGCTGTAGCATCGACAAGTTGGTCTATCTAGGGAAGCAAAAAGCAATCTTTTAGGCAAGCCTTGTTCAGGTCGATGTAGTCTATGCTGACATGCCTTTTCCCATTGGCCTTCTTAACCAAAACAACTTGGCTAGCCACTCAGGATATTTGACTTTTCAAATGAATCCGGCCTTGAGAAGCTTCTAGACTTCTTCGTTTATAGCGGCGTATCTTTTCGAGTTAAAAGCTCTTCTCTTCTACATCACCGGTCTGTGGTTGGGTTCAACATTGAGCCGATGACAAATCACACTTGGGTCAATGCTGGGCATGTCCTTATGTGACCACACGAACACATCCTGATACTCAGTAAGGAGCCCCTTGAGATCAGCCTGGATGCCAGTTTGCAACTGTGATATGAGTTGGACAATGCATTTTGGATGCTCGAGATCCAAGCTGAACAGCACTAGATCTTCGATAGGGGTGCCCCTTACTTCTTCCACGGGAAGTTGGGAATCAAGATCGAATAGCATCTTAGGTTGTTGGTCAGTAGGAAGTTCCATGTCATCAACCATGTAAATGGCCAAGACGTTCAGTTGCTGGCTGGCAGCAGCACGAACAGCATTGGTGTAACAGGCTCAAGAGTCTCTCTAGGATGATCGGAGGACTCTAATCCTGTCTTCTGTCGGGAACTTCATTGCCAGCTGATATGTAGAGACTATGGTCTTAAGCGCATTCAAGGTTAGATGACCGATAATAATGTTGTATTGGGAGGGTTTGTTGACAATTAAAAAGTTGACGACACATGTAACCCGAGCAGCACCCTCTTCGAAGGTCACCAGCAAGGCGACCTTTCCAATTGCTCTGACGCACTCTCCCATGAAGCCGTAAGCGGGTATGGACTAGGATATGGTAGCATTGCTGATTTTTATTTTGTCGAAAGCCTGTTTGAATAGGATGTCAGCCGAGCTACCATTATCAATTAGCACTCGCCGAACTATATTGTTGGCGATGTGTAACTCACAAACGAGGGCGTCGTTGTATGGGTGGATTAATTTATCTACCTCCTCCTTGGGAAAGGTGATCGAGATACCTAACTAGCGGTAGATCTTGTTTACATGATCGGACATGTTTATGAACTCGCCATGTTTGACCTGCCGAGCTTCTAGGACATAAGCCCGCCGCCCACTTGAGGTGTCCCTGGTAACTGGCCCGTCGAAAATTGTATGAGCGATGCTTGGGGGATCTGAGGTGTTCCCACCATCGTTACGTAGGCGGTTTGGACCGTCTCAGTCTGGTGGGTCGTTTCTCCCAGATGCTGAGCCCAGGTTATAACTCGTTCAACGAATTCCCTCAAATGTCCTTCTTGGAACTCATAGTATCTAGATTGATCTCGCTTTATTTTACTGCCCTTAAGCCTGGGTGGTGGTGTTAGCAGATTTTTCCCACTCACCTGGGCGAGTACCTAGTCTATTGTTGCTATCAGTGGTGTGTAGCTTTGAAATTTTTCGGCTGGGGTTCTTGGCTTCTCGGCTTTCTTCTCCTTCTTTTGATTCTTGTTCCGCTTGGCATTAGACTACTCTGGCACCTTTTTCTGCTTCTTTTCTTTTTTAGTTCCACTGGGGTTGGCCTCCTCTCTACATATTTTCATGTACTCTGTCTCATCGGCATACCTTTGAGCATAATCGAGCATCTGGGAAATCGTACTTGGCTGCTCGAAGGCTAAGGACCAAGTAAGTTTCTTGTCTTGAAAACCCCCTATGAAAAAGTGCTTGAGGGTCTCGTCTTCAACGTGCTGGACCTGAAGAGCTACTCAGGTGAACCTGTTGATATAGTCTCAGACATTATCGTCGCCTTGTTTGATGACATACAAGTACGTAATGTAGTGACCCCCTCCCCTTCTCCCTCGGGAGGAAAGAGAGGAAAGGAGTGTCATGCATCGTTCGTTCATGCATGTGAAGATGACCCAAAAAATAATCAAATCTTAGCTCAACCCTAATGTGAAAATTATCTTATAATTAGTAGCGGAAATATTAAGATTACAACACTTATACAAAAGCTAGAAAATCCCCTAAATGTCCTCAATAACAATTCTTAGTTTCCAATAACATCATAGAAATACTTAGAAATAAATATTACATCTTAGACTCATCATGGGACCTTGAACCATTCTTGCTCAGTCATCTACATCCTTACTTGGAAGCTCACTTGCATCACGAGAACTATATAAGTATAAAGCTTAGTAAGTAAACCATAGTAGTTCCACATAAAAACATACTTTCATAGTCATTCATTACTTTTAGGTTTTTGGGCCCGTAGCATAACTTTAATCTCAAGCAGTTAGAACCCATAACATACATACTTGAATGGTCCCTATCTTGGAACTTACTTCTTCCTCAAGGATTTGACCATGTAAACATGAATAACATGGCTGGTTCATGACAACAAGAGAGTTCACATCATACTCAAGAAAAATTGTAAAAACATCTTTAAACATATTCATCATAACAACATACATAACTTTAAAACATGCTTTAAAACATACTATTGTTTAAGTGATGTAGTGGAAGGTATACTTACACAAACCATTTAGTCATGATTATCTTAGATTCTATACATCGTCTACCTTTCTTCCATACATCACATAACATTACTCTTCATATTCTAAGGGAAGCCATCTATTGAAACCCTCGTGGTTTTCTTCTCTATTCTTTCTTCATGCGTTCATACGTCTCCTCTATCTCTTTGTTTCATTCCTTTCTTTCTTTCTCTATTTCTTT
>CAMOHE010038022.1:0-15729 GCA_946598075.1 Artocarpus hirsutus | reverse complement strand
CTTACCTTCTCGATTATTTTTATCTTACATTCCATTATCTCACCATTGGAAAACTTACCATCCAAAAACAGTATACCATTCGGTTACACCTATGTATCCAAATGGTTGAGCACTCCAGTTTTCCAATTATAGGATAACACATATAAGAGGATATCTCTACTCCTAAAGAGGAGCTATGGATTCCATATCTATGAATAACAGGTCTACGTCAACAAGAGTCATGCCTCCAACATACCGGCATGCATACCACTATTAAAATGTGGGTGTCACCCTTTGGCACATCAAAAGACACAAGTCAAGACAACGGGCCCACTATTCATTTCAGGATTAAGATGCAATACAAATGATTGTCTAAAGTGAATCGATTTGCCAAGACAGAATTATTAATCCAAATCAATTCACTTTATGTCCCGATCCAACACATCATCACCTATGACAACGTGCCAATGTTTATATTTACGGAGTCCACCTCCGATGGTCAAGACAAACCATCTCCCAATAGGGATATAGACAACATAACAATCTTTACATGAATAAAGCGCCCAACTTTATTTCTTCGATTGCGGATCTTATGATTTAGACCGTCACCTTAAGAATCGTGTCTTCGGCATAATCTATCCATCATATGCCCAATTCTTAAAGGTTTAGACCGACAGTCTCAGACTATAGTTTGCTTATCATACATTCAACAAATATGAACGTAAAGAGGACAATATTTGGTATATAAATAATAAATTCTTTATTGATAAAAATGTCTCCAAAAACTCATTACATTTTTACTCCATTAGGGCATACATGTCTAACAATCCACTGCCAAGCATAAGGCACCTTCTTCATGTATTCTCTTTCTTCATCAGACTTTAGTGAGTCTTTCTTAAAAAGAGTAACTCCAGACCTAGATGGTTACTCACATTTCTTAGAATCCTTCATTGCAAACCTCTTGAGAATTTTATCTATTTAGATAGTTTGGGACAAAGCTATCATTCTGTTCTTCCTATATAGTTTGGGACAAAGCTATCATTCTGTTCTTCCTATCCTGAAAGATCTGGATACTGAGAACATAATTAGCTTCACCCAAGTTTTTCATGCCAAATTGCTTGGTCAACCATAATTTGACCGATGACAATGCCCAATGTCGTTGCAATTAGTAGAATGTCATCTATATAGAGTAGTAGAAAAATCACCTTTCCATCCTTAGTGTATTTGTAAACACATGGTTTGTTCATATTTTGTTTAAACCTATAAGTCTTAATCACTTGATCAAATCTTATATTCTAAGAAAGGGAAGCCTACTTAAGTCCATAAATTAACTTTAGCAGCTTACAAACCTTACTCTCCCAATCCTTAGCCTTGAACCTGTCTAGCTATACCATATAAATGGACTCAACAATATAGCCATTTAGAAAAGCCATCTTGACAACAATCTGCCAAATCTTGTAGCCAAGAGTGGTAGTTATGGACAATAGAATACAGATGGACTTAAGCATGGCTATAGGTAAAAAGATTTTCTTGTAATCGATTCATTCCTTTTGCATGTATTCCTTAGCTACCAGTCTAGCCTTATAAGTTTTGACTCTTCTATCTGCTTCTCTCTTTTTCTTATAGATTCACTTACACCCTATGGGTTTTACCCCTTCGAGAAGATTCATAAGTTCCTAGATCCAATTAGTCTCCATAGATTTTATCTCAATGTTCATAGTTTCTATCCAGAGTTTTAAATCAACATCCTCCATAGCCTCTTTGTAAGTGTAAGGATCCCTATCATGTTCATCCGGTTCAGATAAGAAGGCTTCACCATTGACCATATACCTCTTAGGTTGACGATCAACCCTTCCACTACACCAAAGCCCCTTAGGATGTTGTTCTATTAGTTTTTCTACATTGATTGGAATGGTTTCCTTTGAAACTCTTGAAGTGATCGAATCACTTGCCAACTCCTCAAGTACCACTTTGCTTCGAGGCTTAAAGTCATTCATATAACTTTCCTCAAGGAAAGTTGTAGTTGCTGAAATCACAACTTTATTTTCCTTTGGGTTATAGAAATAACCCCTTTTAGTCCCTTTTGGATATCCTACAAACACATAAACTTCTGAACGTGCTTCCAACTTTTTCACTTCCTTATGCAGGACATGAGCAGAATATCCCCATATGCGAATATGGTTTAAGGATGTCTTCTTGCCCGTCCACAACTCATGAGGAGTTTAAGAAACCGATTTTGAAGGCACATTGTTTAAAAGATAACATGCAGTTTGTAGTACATATCCCCAAAATGATAAAGGCAATGACGAATAACTCATCGTGGGCCTAACCATGTCCAACAAAGTCTTATTTCTTCTCTGAGCCATGTCATTCTACTGTGGAATGCTCGACACAATAAAATGGGATAAAATCTCATTCTCTAATAAGTGTTCTAAGAACTCATCATAGAGGTATTTACCACCTCGATCATATCGAAGTGCCTTTTTAGGTTTACCGAATTGCTTTTTAACTTTAGCCTGAGACTCCCTGAACTTGTCATAAGTTTCACTTTTGTGATGCATTAGATATACATATCTATACCTTGAGTAATCATCAATAAAAGTGGTGAAATACTATTACCCTCCTTGTGCCTGGATGTTCATGGGACCGCAAACATCACTATGCACAAGTTCCTATTACACATAGACCCAAATGGTCTTTTGGTCATTTTACCCTCCAAACATGATTCACATTGTGGTATAGATTCCACCTTTAAGTGACTTAAAGGTCCATCCCTTACCAACCTTTGAATCCTATTCAAGTTAATATAACCTACTTGCAAAAGCCAAAGATAAGTCTTATTAGAGTGAGAAGTTTTAAGTGTTTTAGAGTTATTATCATTAACCTCAGTGTTACGCAATAAGTCCATCTTAGATTTGATAAAATATAGATTGTTTTGCATCTGTCCATCATAGATAAAAGATTTGTTTTTATGAATTGCTACTTAATTATTAAAAGAAACTACATAAGAGTCTTTAAATAAACAAGCTACAGATTTCAAATTATTTTTAGGTTTAGGAACATAAAAATTGTTAGTGAAGTGCCCTAGGCCAATTATGCAATGACCACATTTGACTTTGTTACATTTGCATTTTATTAATAAAGAGACATTATTGTTTTTTATTCTAATTCCATGAATAGCTAATTCCGCCTAAGGTCATCAAGTATGTGACTTGATAGTAAAACTCTTAAATGAAAATTGAATTCTATTCTAAATTATCCCCAGTTGATTATTGGGATAATAATGAATGAAGACTAGTATGAAGTTTGATTGATGAATATGTTTTACTAATCATGTGTATGAGATACTAAGTCCACTCATAGATACATATTTGAGAAATGATGTATTGGATCGACCTGCTATGAGAATAATGCATGGATAATTGTCATAAGTGATTCTTATCACAATAGTATTATCCTAGTCCTCTGACTTGAAATCACCATTGTTTCCTACATGACATGTTCTATATTTTGACACATTCTAATATTATCTTTAACAAGATGATGGAATAGATTGTTGTTGGATATAAAGTGAATCATGTGAGTAATTAAGAAGGAATTTTTCCCTCATTTATTATAAGAAAGATATCTATGGGCTCCTTGATAAGTTAGACTGAAGAAAAATGTATGGCTATACTAGAATGAATTGATAAGGGTTATCAATATCAGTCTACTTAAGATTGAAAAATAATATGATTGAATAGTATAAGGATGACATAAACCATGCCTTATGTTCAATCAAGGTATCTAGTGACAAAAGGACTTTAATACTTATTGTATATTAGGTTATGTTAGATTATTGACATTCGCATAACTTGGGTAATCATAATGTCTTGCTAGAGGCTACTTATGATTTGTGGGCCACAAATAGAATTTCAAGCCCACTACCAACGTTATGTGAACCTACAAGGTCGCACACTTAGAACAGACTAAAAATGAATTTTGGGTTTATTGTGTCTAGGTTCAATGAACCTAATAATGTCCAGATTTGATGTACTAGATATATCTAAATTCATTAATTCTGACATTGTCTAGATTTTATGAATCATATTTGAAATACAGTTTACCATAGTTAAAATCTGACTCTTTCTTGAAGTCAATATATATATCTGTTTTAGGGTTTCTGGCCAAATTAGAAGAGAAAAGGCATTCTCTTATTCTAAAAGGCAAAAGCATTAAAAACCCTAAAAATTAGAGAGAGTCATTTAATGTAAGGGAAGGGTGCTAGCACACCAATTCGGTTTTTGAGAGAGTCTGCTTGTGTGGATACCTACAAAGGGCATTGCTCTAAGTAACAACATTTGAATCCGATCTCGAATACGAAAAGCTCGAGTTAGGGTGTCACCGTAGTAAACCCGCTCTCTTCCTTTCAGTAATCTTGCCCCTTTTGTCATCTTGGTAAGATTCTATGACTTGCTTATCAATCTAATCGAATTGTATGGATCCTACAAGGGTTTTGTGGGAATTAATTTTGATTTTTCACTGCTTATTTGAATCACAAAATCCAACAAATCCCAACAAAAACAATGTTACAAAACTAAACTCCTATAATTATCAAAATAAAGATAGACGTCTCCCACTGCTTCAGCCAACACTAAGGATCCATCACCCATACAAAGTGTGAAGTCTTCATGCAGCAAACTTCTCATTTCTTTGAACCCCTGTAGAGAAACACAAATATGATTAGTTGCTCTAGAATATAGAACCTAAGTGTCACTAGATTCCTCAACCAAACAAGTTTCAATAACTAGAAGGTCACACCTACCTCCTTGGGAAAAGAAGTCCATGTAATTCTTCTTGATGTGCCAGACTTTCCCACAAAAAAAGCACCTCAACTTCTTCAGGTTCTTTTTTTTTTTTGTTCTTGTCGTTTGTAGAAATTGAATACTTCTTGTTCTTAGCTTGTTGTTTCTTTCCCTTCCTAGAGTTAGGATTGGAACCAGACGCAAATGCCAAGTTGGCCTCGCCACCAACAAGAGTTTCCTTGATCAGATAATTGAACTCCTATAATTGCTTCATTAGCTCAATCAAGGTCATATCCTGTCTATTACTTAAATTAAATGCAGCTCTAAATGGAATAAACTCCTTAGAAATAGTCTCAAAGACCATAGCCATCTATGTTTCAGCATCTATGTTAGCTCCATTGGTTTGAGTCTCAGCGAGGTAACCTATGATCAATATCATATGCTCCTTCATAGAAGTCCTCAGTCTTTGTTTGTAGTTTAAGAGTTCCCAAAATGCCCCTTACCATTTTGTTTGAGCCTGACCCCCAAACATGTCTTAAAGAATATCCAAGATTTGCTTTGTAGTATCATAATCTTCATGTTGAGCCTGTAACACATTATTCATGCTAGCCATAAGATAACAACTGGCTTGATCATTAGCATCTTTTTAATAATCATACACTTGGATTTGCTCATTAGTGGAACTCCCATAGGCTCAGGAGAACATGATGTTATCAGCACAAACTTTAGTTTCTCAAAGGATAGGACAATATTTAGGTTCTGTTTTCAATCATTAAAATTCTCGTCAATTAATTGGTTTTTGTCAAATATCAATGATAAAGCATTTTTAGACATTTTAATCTATAATAAAGAATCATAAACCAAACATAAGCAAACATACTATAATTATTTAGTAAGATCACACAATCATGTAAAACATATAGTGTTTATGTGTCAAAACCTTGAAAAATGCATAACCTTACAACAATAATTCCTAACTCAGAATTCAACAAGCCGCCTAGGAGAGACTTCCAAATTTAATTAGGAAATGGATCCACTCTTGATTAATATCTGCCATCTAAGACCCGTCTGATCCATCATATATTAATAATTGTTTTGTTTAGCCATCAATTTTATTAACAAAGCTCCTAGGGGAGGTTAATAATAAAATTAACATGAGTGTATAACCATTGTTTCAATATTTTATCCATGATTTATAATCACCACCTATGGGTGTGCAATGATAAATCATACTAAAATGTCTTATCTTTTTAGAGATCCATCCCGGTGTATGATGAAATCCCTTCCTATGAGTCGGACCAACATGTACTACCCATGGACCAACGATAGAGGCTATAGTTCCTCTTTTCAAAAACCTTTCCCACTTAATCTTTTGAAATCAAGATTTTATTTTAAAAAAACATACATGAACAATTTTAATGAGCAGTACTCCCTATTTTATATGACATGTTATCAACATGCAGACAAGCAAAGCAATCATGCAAAGCCACAAGCAAAATAATAATAAACAACCGTAATATTATAGTTCCACCCTAGAGAAAAGAAATTAAAAATTATAAGAGATCAATCGAAACATATTATCGATTCTTCATCCTTGAATCTTCAAATTGTATGCATCTTCATGTGGCATCCAAATAGATCAAATGCTTCATTATTTCCAATCATCACAAAAGTTCATGTTTCTTAGAATTGTTTCAAAAATAAAATCAAAACTATACAAAAAACACACCTTTTTTGAAAACCTATAGCTTTTTACTGGAATGCCGATTTGTGTGATCGGCCTGCTGGTCGTAAACCATTAGCCTATTGCCAAAGCATGTTGAAATCCACCCCACAAGTGGCCTATCAAACTATAGGTTCGGCCTGCCAGTTTGTGACCATTCACTAGCCGATCTTGAGGGTTCGGCCTACCAATCAAGTAAAAATCAAGTTTTACTAGAAAATAGTTTTTGCACAGTTTTTCAATCTTATTATCAACAATTCAAAAACATAAAAATTTAGAGACTCAAGAAATACCTTTGGAATCGCTATCGTCTCTATCTTCTAGATCCGTCTTCACTCTGAATGATCATTTAATTACAAAATTTTTACAAATTTAAAATAATAATTCCTAGACGGTGATGATGGACTACCTTCTAATTACATGAAAAACCTAGAAACACATTCTAAACTCTAAGGAACCATAACTAGCACAAATTAATTAATTAATTAATAATTAAATAATAATTTAATCAACCATAATTAATTAATAAGCATTCACCATACAATCCATTACAACATATATAAATATATAGAAATCCTAGAGCACCAATTCTATAAAAGAATAAATTCAAGCATAAGAGAGATCAAGATCACATAATTTATACATATAGCATGATCATAAACTCATAAATTTGTGTAAAAACCTGGTTCTGATACCAATTGTTGAAAAAATAGTATGCAGTGAAAATTTTAAAATTTTAAATCATAATATTTTCTAAAACACAAGTTTGACATCCTATATTCATAAATTAATCAGATCTTACTAACCTTTGAATGCTGAAGAGCTCCTATAATCTATGAAGAGAAGAACATTCTAGAAGAGCCATAACAACTAGTCTTCTTTACTATTCTCTATCCACGATCGATATGTGTATGGGCACACATCGTATGGCTCTTCCTCCAATGACTCTCCTTCCAACTAATTGAGAAGACCTAGAGCAAAGGTTTGTGATTGTGAACAAAGCTCCTAGGGAGTTTCAAACATAAGAGTACTAACTCTTAACTTCTCAACTGATCTCTATAACTAAGAAAACTCACTCCTTATTTATAAAGGTTGTCCCCATGCTTGGTCATATCAGATAAAACCTCAAAAATTCAAATGTGGATCTATATTTGATAAAATCATGTCTAAAATGTGTGATCAAATTATTGTTAGATCGGTAGGTCGATCTAACAGATGGGCCGGCTGAACTTGCTCCATCGGCAGGCCAAACTTGAAGATCGAACTACCAAACTTACGATAAATGATCCATATAAATCCTTTATTTCTTACTCGAGATTCTTTGGATAAAGCCTCAGTTTTAAGTCAAATAACCCAATAGAGAAGTTATCTAATTAAAACAGTCATATCTAGATAATCTCTAAGAAAATAAAATTCCTAATAATTCAACAAGCTTATCTTAAATTAATTTACAAAATTAATTCAACCAATAAACAGACATGAATTATCTAATCCTATCTAATTTGAGCCAATCTAATAATTTAACATAAGTCACCAATTTATTAGAAAAGCATGCCATATCGTTACAAGATTTATTATGAGCTAGAAAAGGAGACTTGATGGACCTATGTAGTTCAAGCTCTGATAATTATAAAATACAATATTCTTGATACACATTTTATAATTATCAACTCTAACGCCACTCCACTAAAAGCTTATAATTGCATTCTCGAACCATATAAAATTACAAAGCCCAAATTAGCTAAGTGTCCATGATATATTATGATGCATCATATCCCCCTAGGATATCTACAATCAACTTAAGGATAAATTTTATCTTACCTTCCCAATTATTTTTCTCGTACGTTCCATTATCTTGTTATCAAAAAACTTACCATTCAAAGATAGTATACCATTCAGTTACACTTATGCATCCAAATGATTAAGTGCTCTAGTCTTCAAATTACTAGATAACACATATAAGAGGATATCGTCGAATCCTAAAGAGGAGCTATAGATTCCATATCAATATATAACAGGTCTATGCTATCAAGAGTCATGTATCTAAAGTACCGCTATGCATATCATCATGAAATATGGATGTCACCCTTTTGTATATCAAATGACATAAGTCAAGACAATAGGCCCACTATTCATTCCAGGATTAAGATACAATACATGTGATTGTATAAAGTGAATTGATTTGTCGAGACAGAATTATTAATCCAAATCAATTACACTTTATGTCTTAATCCAATACAATGTAACCTAAGGCAATGCACCAATGTTTCTATTCATGGAGTCCATCTCTGATGGCCAAGACAAACCATCTCCCGTTAGAGGCACAGACAACATAACAATCTTTGCATGCTTAAAGCACCCAACTTTACTTCCTCAATTGCGGATCTTATGATTTAGACCACCACCATTAGAATCATGTCTTCCACATAATCTGTATGTCATATGCCTGATTCTAAAGGTTTAGACCGACAGTCTCAGACTTATGTTTGCTTATCATACATTCAACAAATATGAACATAAAAAGGACAACCATTTTGGTATATGAATAATAGATAAATTATTTATTGATAAAATGTCTCCAAAAACATAATACGTTTAACTCCTTAGGCATACATGTCTAACACAATGCATTAGTATGCGTACCATCATAAAGTCAAGATGTCACCCATTGGTCTATCAAAAGAAATAAGTCAAGATAACAAGCCCATTAGTCATTACAGGATTAAGACATAATATATATGATTGTACAGAGTGAATTGATTTGCATAGACGAAATTATTTATCCAAATCAATTCAACTTTATGTCCCGATCTAATACATCGTCACCTATGGCAATGTACCAATGTTTTTTCTTACAGAGTCCCACTCCGATGATCAAGAGAAGTCATCTCCCATTACGGATGTAGCAACATAACAATCTTAGCATAAGTAAGGCGCCCAACTTTATTCCCTCAATTATAGATCTTATGATTTAGACTATCAACTTTAAGATTCATGACTTCTACATAATCTGTCCATCATATGCATGGTTTTTAAAGGTTTAGACTGATGGTCTTAGACTTTGTTTGCTTATCATACATTTAATAGATATGAACATAAAGAGGATAACATTTGATATATGAACAATAAATAAACTCTTTTCTTTATAAAATGTCTCCAAAAACATATTATAACATTTTACTTCTTAAGGTATCATGTTTAACGCTTGAAATGTTAGTAGCCTTAATTATAACAAATCGATTCCACACTGTAAACAACATTGGTTTTCATCTAAAATTACATAAAACAAAGGAAATATGATATCATATTATTAATATATAATTAATTTTAAAAGTTGATGGTAAACTAACAAGTAATATGATAGTAAGTTTAATAAATTTTCTTCATTAACATGGTAAATCTCCTGAATATTTTTTTACCATATTTGGTCTAGACTTTTTTGGCAAGTTTGAGATAGAATGCTAATGTAATGATATCTATTGTTTTAAAAAATAAGATACTAATGATATTGGCAGGTTTGACATAAAATGCTAATGTAATGATATCTATCGTTAAAAAAAATAAGATTCTAGTGATATATACAAATAGTGACTAAAAGAGTTTATAAATTAAAAGCTTTAATAACTTACCAAAATCTTCAAATTAGAAAATAACCCAACTTTGGGCCTCTACATTCAGATTCTTAAATAGAAAACAATGATTGAACAAGAAACTAAGTTGTAAATATCATCGACAAATTCACAAGTCAAATTTCTCCCTATCAATCTCTCTTATATAATAAAAAATTGAGTCAAAAAATGAAACAAAACTTTGAAATTTGTAGCTTAGATAACAACTTCAAGATATGCATCTTAAACAAGTCTCACTCAAATTGATCCGTAAAAGATATAAAAAAACCAAAAGAGATAACTAATCAATAGTAACTAAAGGGCAATGATTAAAGTTTGCCTCTTTTTTTTGTAAATTTTGGTGTATTTATTTTTTGCCTAGAAAAACAATAAGTAATAATAGAAACTGTTAAATGAGTATGCCATAAGGAGTAAAAATATAATATATTTTTGGAGACATTTTTATCAATAAAGGATTTATTTATTATTCATATACCAAATCTTGTCCTTTTTATGTTCATATTGGTTGAATGTATGATAAGCAAATAAAAGTTTAAGACTGTTGGTCTAAACTTTTAAGAATTAGGCATATAATGGACAAATTATGCAGAAGATACGATTCTTAAAGTGATGGTCTAAATCATAAGATCCGCAATCAAAGGAATAAAGTTGGGCGCTTTGTTCATGCAAAGATTGTTATGTTGTCTATATTTCTAACAGGAGATGGTTTGTCTTGACCATCAAAGGTGGATTTCGTGAATAGAAATATTGGCACATTGTCATAGGTGATGATGTGTTGGATCGGGACATAAAGTGAATGATTTGGATTAATAATTCTGTCTCAGCAAATTAATTCACTTTAGACAATCATATGTATTGTTTCTTAATCCTGGAATGAATAGTGGGCCCTTTGTCTTAACTTATGTCTTTTGATGTACCAAAAGGTGACATCCACATTTTATGTTGACACACATGCCAGTACGTTGGAGGCATGACTCTTGATAGTGTAGATCTATTATCATAGATCTAGAATCCATGGCTTCTCTCCAAGAGTAGTTAATATCCTCTTATATGCATTATTCTGTAATTGAAAAACTGGAGCTTTCAACCATTTGGATACAAAGTTGTAACCAAATGGTGTACCTCTTTGGATGGTAAGTTTATTGAAGGTGAGATAATGGAACGTAAGATAAAAATAATCAAAAAGGTAAGATAGAATTTATCCTTAAGCCAATTATGGATAATCCTATAGGGATACGACACATTATGATATGTCATGGAGACTTAGCTATACGTGCTTCATAATTCTATATACTTCAAGAGTGTAGCTCTAAGCTTTTAGTGGAGTAGCGTTAGAGTTGATAATTATGAAATGTATATCTAGGATATTGGGTTTCATAATTATCAGGAGCTTAAACTATATAGGTCCATTCCCTTTGCTAGCTCATAAAAAAATTATGTAACGATACAGCTTGCTTTTTCAATAATTGGTGACTTGTGTCAAATTATCAGATTGGCTAAAAATTTGATAGGATCGGATAATTCATGAGTGTTTATCAATTGAATAATTTTAAAAAAATTAATTTAAGATAAACTTGTTGAATTATCGGGATCAGATAATTCATGTCTATCAATCGGTTGGATTAATTTTGAATAAATTAATTCAAGATAAACTTGTTGAATTATCGGGATCAGATAATTCATGTCTGTTTATTGGTTGGATTAATTTTGAATAAATTAATTGAAGATAAACTTGTTGAATTATCGAGAATATTTATTTTCGTAGAGATTATCTAAATATGGCTGTTTTAATCAAATAACTTCTCTATTAGGTTATTTGAATTAAAACTGAGACACTATCCTAAGAATCTCGAGTGAGAAATAAAAGATTCATAGAGATCATTTATTGTAAGTTTGGCAAGCCGTTCTTTAAGTTCGGCCTGCTGATGGAGAAAGTTTGATAGGTCAATCTACCAGTTCGGCCTGTCGACCGTATGATAAATAAATCACGTGTTTTCATGTAGATTTTATCATATATTGATTTTGATTTGAATTTTTAGGCCTTGTTTGAAAAGGACTGACCCCTAGGCCCAACCTCTATAAAAAGGGGAGTGAGATTCATTGTTGTTTAGATCAGTTGAGAAATCTAGAGTGAGACATTGCTAGTGAAACTCTAAAATTTCCCAGAGAGCTGTTGTTCACAAATCATGAATTATAGCTTTGGTTATTTCTTAATTGGTTGGAAGGAGAGCCACCTGTGGAAGAGCTATATGAGTGTGCTCATGTACACAACAATCGTGGATAGAGAATAGCAAAGAAGACAAGTTGGTTGAGGCTCTTTTGGAATGTTACTTCTCTTCACAGAATGCGGAGCTTTTCACAAACAGAGTTAGTAAGATTTGGTTAATTTATGCATAGCATGTCAAAATTATGTTTTGAAAAATACTTTGGTATAAAAAAATTTAAAATTTTGTTGCTTACCATTTTTCCAACAGAAACAATTAGTGACTTGTAATACATACAAATGTAAAAATCATCAATAGTCATGTAAAAAAGGGGAAAAAATTATGTATGCATATACATTCAGAAATCATCAAAAGGCTAAATCAATAGAAAGAACGGGATTGAATTTAACAAAAGGTTGGCTTTGAGAAATACCTCATCAATCAGAAACTTCAAAAAAATGAGAAATACTTTGCTTTGAGTACGACTATATGAAGGACTTCAAACAAAGGAATAAAGTGGTTCTAGAGCACTTACTTGCCAATCAGATTAGCCCACAACTGACAAAGAGTTGTAAAAAGGTAAACCACAAAAGGCCATTACTTTTAATCAAAATTTTCTAGTGCTTTGTCATAGTGGGAGAGAAATTAGACTACCTACTCACTATTGTAAAGAAGTGTAGCTCATTACTGTTAACACTACGGAGAAAGATCCATTGACTTATAAGTTGGTAATGGAAGATTCTGATAGATACTATCTATTCCAACTCGGTTTAGGAGCTTGTTGATCCTCTCAAAGAGTTAAAACCCACTGTGGATATAGTTGCTCCCTTTTTGAAGAATTCAAAACCGGTGCAGCTAAGCACCAGGTCCTCTACGTGCTAGAAGCAAACTCCCCCTAAGAAGTTTGTGGATCCATTAAAAAGAAAGATTTGCTCCATCTTTAAGCACCAGGGCATCAATTATGAATTCGAATTATCACGGTGGACTCTAAAGTTTTAGCTTTAGAATTGCTAGAGAACAAAGGAAAGAGAGGAGTGGATGAGAAAGTGGAGACTTTCAAAGCAAGGCTAGTAGCCAAGGGCTATTTTGAGAAATATCTTCTCGATTAGAAACTTTAGAAAAAAATGAGAAATACTTTTTTTAGTATGATTATATGAAAGATTTCAAACCAAGGAGTAAAGTGGTTATAGAATAATTACTTGCTAATCAGATCTGTCCACAACGACAAGAGTTGTAAAAAGGTAAACCACAAGAGGCCATAACTTCTAATCAAAATTGTCTAGTGCTTCATCATAGTGAAAGAGAAATTAGACTACCCGCACACTGTTGCAGAGAAGTGTAGCTCATTACTATTAGCAATGTAGGAAAAGATCTAGACTTGCAAGTTGGTAATGGAAGATTCTAATAGATTCTATCCATTCCAACTTGTTTTAGGAGCTTGTTGATCCTCTCAAAGAGTTAAAACCCACTATGGATGCGGTTTCTCCCTTTTTGAAGAATTCAAAACTGGCATAGCCAGGCATCAGATCCTCTATGTGTCAAATTCAAACTCCCCCTTAAGAGTTTGTGGATCTCTTAAAAGAAAGATTCACTCCTTCTTTAAGCACTAAGGCATCAATTATGAGTTGGAATTATCAACAGTGGCCTTTAAAGCTTTAGCTTTAGAATTGCTAGAGAACAAAAGCAAGAGAGGAATGGATGAGAAAGTGGAGACTTTCAAAGCAAGGCTAGTAGCCAAAGGTTATACCCAGAAGGAAGAATTTGACTATGAAGAAACTTTTTCCCTGGTTGCCATGCTTAAGTCCATTTAGATACTTTTTTCTATCATTACATATTTCAATTATGAGATTTGGCAAATGATGTTAGACTAGGTGCCCGAAGGACTAAATGATGTAATTAGTGTTTTTGGAGACATATAATCAATGCAGAGTTTATTTATAATTCATATATCAAATGTTATTATCTTTATGTTCATTTTTGTTTGATATATGATAAGCAAACAAAATTATGAGACTATTAGTTTAAACCTTTAAGATCATGCATGTGATGGACAAATTATGTAAAAGACGAGAATTTTAAAGGTGATAGACTAAATGATAAGGTACACAATTGAGAGAATAAGTTGGGCACTTTATTTATGCTAAGATTATTATGTTGTCTACATCCCTAATGAGAGATGACTTGTCTTAATCATCTGAGTGGGACTCCATGAGTAGAAACATTAGTATATTATCATAGGTGACGATGTATTAAATCAGGACAAAAGTTGAATTGATTTGAATAATAATCCTGTTTGTTTAAATCAATTCACTTTAAATAATCATATGTGTTATGTCATAATCCTAAAATGAATTAGTGGGCCCATATTCTTGACTTGTTTCTTTTGATATACTAGAGAAAGACATCTTGATTTGATGATGGTACACTTATTGGTATGTTGGAGACATGACTCTTGATCGATGTAGACTCGTTATTTGTAGATATGGAATCCATAACTCTTTTATAGGGCTAATGACATTCGCTTATATGCATTATTCTGTAATTGGAAGACTAGAGTGCTCAACTATTCAAATATATAGATGTAAATGAATGGTATACTGTTTATGAATAATAAGTATTCCAATGGTGAGATAATCGAACATAAAATCAAAATAATCGGAAGGTAAAATAGAATTTATCCTTAAGTCAATTATAAATATCCGATAGGGATGTTACACATTATGATATGTCATGAACGATTAGCTTATTGGATCTTCATAACTTTATATAGTTCGAGAGTGCAGCTCATAATTGTAAAATATATATATTTAGGATATGTTATTTTATAATTATAGGAGCTTGATCTATATATGTCCATCAGGTCCCCTTTATTAGCTCATAATAATTCTTATAACGATACAGCATATTTTTCCTATATATTGGTAACTTATATTAATTATTAGATTGGCTGAAATTTGATATGTTAGATTTAATAATTCATGTTAGTTTATTAGGTAAATTAATTTTGTGAATTAATTTAAGATAAGCATGTTGAACAATCACTAGTACAAAATGTGGATTCCACGACGGTTATAAACCGTCGTGGAAAAATTTCATGACTATTAAAAAACCGTCGTGGAAACTTCTGTCGTGGAACAAGACCGAGTTTTCACGATGGTTTTTTACCGTCGTGTAATGAAATAATTGGCATGCAAGACCGGTGGGAGTGCTAATTTTTCACAATGGTTTTTTGTGAAAACTGTTGTGGAAAGTGGAGCTTCCACGACGGCTTTAGTCAAAAACCATCGTGGAAGCTTCACCTTCCACGACGGTTTTTCAAAAAGCCGTCGTGGAAGCCTTCGATTCCATGACAGTTTTTCAAGAAACCGTCGTGGAATGCCAATTTTTCACGACGGTTTTTTAAAAAACCG
>CAMOHE010038021.1:0-22650 GCA_946598075.1 Artocarpus hirsutus | reverse complement strand
TTCTCATTTCTGCATATTCAAGTGGCTCAGCTAGTGGATTATATTTTTGTTTTGCAGCTAGGGTTGAAGGATTCAAGATCAAGGCAAATAACCCCATCAACTCACTTCATCAAGAGGTATTTAAAGTACTAAATATATAAACTAAACGTAATGTTTTGTAAGCAATGTGTACACACACACACGTGTACGAAGAATTTTTCTTGGGTAGCTAACAAATGCTTATGTTTTCAATTGTAAAGGATGGACAGGGTATGATGATCAAGTACTGGAGAAAGGTTTTGATCATGCCTGAAGCAGGGCTGGATTATGATGATGCTGAACCCAACCCAAGGCACGACCCAAGAAAGAAAAGACCAAACCCTTGAAGACTATATACATATACATATATATATATATATATATATATATATGCTTCGGGGGCTTGAATATATCTATTAGATATTGTACTAGCTCTCTCTCTCTCTCTCTCTCTCTCTCTCTGTGTCTCTGCAGAGGTTTTTGCTCATCATAAATATATAAGCAGACGTAATATTCTTGGTTTTCTATATAATATGCATATAATATTATGATTAGTAGTTTCACTACTAGGTACTTATAATAAATCTACATGGGCATGTGGTACTTATAATATTTTGCAATTACTCTATGAAGGGCTTCTATATATTTCCATCAGTTGCTTATAATATTATGTATGCGTATAATGCATTCTGTGGAGGCAATATTATATTCCTGCCAGTTCTTAATATATCTAATAATTAAGTATGAAGAAAATAATAATCAAGAGTTTTTCTTTATATTTATTTATTTTTCTTCCTATAATATTTATGCTTATTAATTTGTGTAGCCTATTGACTGAGTTAGAATAGACATTTCATTTGACGATTAGTGTAAAATGCTTGGTCAGCAACTATTGTTCATAAAAAGTGCCATGCGAATCCAAAACTTTTGCTCAGGCATAAGAGATATTACTAGCTTAAGATTAATTGCAAGAGAAAAAGATCACAAAGAAAAAATTAAATATAACTTGTTTAAAGAAAATGCCCTTTTTTAAGCGGGTATGTTTACTGATATTGTATGTTTTTAAATTATTAAATTTGATTAAAAAAATTTTTCTACAAATTTAACGACTTAAAAAATAAATACCTATGAATATGTTATTTTTTTAAGTCATATTAGAGAAATCTCTTAAAAAATTATTTTTTCTGTCTTTTTCCTTTTTTTTCCTTTTTCCTTTTTTGCATGCTTTTCAAAGTGCGTCAACAAATTAAATTTGTGCCGTGTGATTATGTGGGCCTAATATACAATATGGACAGGACATCAGTGTGACATTTTTATTCCCTCCACCCCACAAAAACTGATCATGGTGTCTTTCTTTGTAAAGCTCAAGAGCTGCCCAGTCAAGTTCCACTTTTTAATATTAGAGACCCCATACAACCATCAAATCTAGTTGTATCGATGCAAAGCCTTTCCAGGCGTTGGATATGATGACAAAGAAGATTCTAGATCATCTATATTTTTTATTGTTAGGAATTTCTTAAAAAAAAAAAGCTCAAATTTTAAATGAATTTTTATTTTTTCATCATCGAACGTCAGCTAAATTGCTCGTATGGTATAGCTCACATTTTAGGTGCATCACAAGCTGAAGAAAAGATAGGGTATCCTCTACTCTCATGTATTTTTATATGCTAGATTTAATCAAAATCATATCAAGATAATAATAAACAACATGCAAAACTGATGGAATCTGATATTAATCTACAGCTTAAAACAGAATATCGTAATTTGGACTTTTTCATACCCTACTGCAAAAATCTCAATAAACTTAATTGTGAATTTATTATTATTGCTAGTCCTAGGGATCTATTGGAATTTTCTTTTCTCCAAAAATCAAATGATTGACCAGCAAGTTGCTATGAGAACTGGGTTTTCGGAACCGCAAGAGGCAGATAAATATGTCCCTTCTGCACACTATGAAACACAAATTACTTTGAGCTCATGTTATCCTTCACGATTGAAAAATGTTTCGAAATATCATTAGTGCTGAACATCATCAACTAAAAGGAAAGTATACTTTAACTGTAAATTTTGTGGTGTTAATTGGTTATCCTATCATCGTTGGTGCATGCATGTACTATATCATCGCAAGTCAAAACCGTCTGATTAGTACTCTAACAATGTCATTTGTTGACCTATAACTAGTTCCAATTGCAGCCATTAAGGGATATTTATGACCAAAAAAAAAGATTAGAAAAAAAGAAGGTGGTCATTTGGTTGTTGGTTTTGATTTCTAGAACTGTATTTTGGATGAGTTTATATGTCTCCTTCGCTGGTAGGGAGTATATCAGTCCAAGTTTTCAGAAAAATACTTATATATGAGCTTGGACAAAAGTACCTATATATCCTTTAACATGTAGAAACAGGGCATTAGTAGGGCGTGTTTTATGGTGGATTTGGTCAACATTACGTTAAAAATAAAAAATATGCAAAACTGACAACAACAAATAATAAAAATAACATCAATTTAATTATAAAAAATCACTGTAAACTCGACACAAGGGAGCACCAAGAAAAACAATAACAACTGGAAAATTACAGTGACAATTAAAAACGACGTCAGCTGGAGAACGACAATGTAGAAACGACATTATACTGAAAAATGATGACACCTAAAACCAACATCAAGAGAGAAAACGACATAAAAAATAAGAACAGAAACCACAAAAATCGATGAAAATGACGAGAGCACAAAACAAAGCACGACCAGAGCGGGGGGAAAAAAACAAAAACTAGCATCCACTTGAAAAAGATTATAACAAAAAATAACGATGCAACATCAAAATGAAAATCATATAGAAAAAGAATTGAAGAAAATTGATGTCAACGGAAGAAACGACAGTGTACAAGCGACATTATGAGTAAAAAAAAGGGCAGCTAAAAACGACTCAAACGAGAAAACGACAAAATATTGTCGAGCACTGATACCACACAAAAACGACAAGGGTATAAAAACAATCAACTAGAAAACGAAAACATCTAAAAAAAAAGTAAGGGAAAAAGTGTTTAACGCATACGCAAGTTTAGAACTTCTCCTGTTTGTTCCTAGTGTTATCAAAAATATTTTAGAACAGCTTGTTTCAAAGGCTGGAAACAAGATTTAATTACGTTCAACCTTGAATAAAGTTTACATAGCAATAAAAGATCCATAGAAGTGGTTGCAGGCGTAGCTTAACAGTAATTTTACACCGAGCTTCGTCATAAGATAAGGTTCAAATTCCCCCACCCTCAAGTTCAAAAAAAAAAAAAATCTATAGTGATAAAATAAACCGGAGTCTCATCCCATTTAAACAGAATAACAAACATAGGCTTATAAAGGCACGCCTTATATAATATGCATACCTTTTAAGATAGAATCTCAAATTGATAGTCTAAATTTTATCATGGTATCAGATCTAAAGAGAGTAACATACATCTTGCGAGGGCTATCTATCTGTTATCTTATCTCCTCATTTGCACGTAGAATTAAACAAATTATCTTGGTAGAGTCATTGAGTCATTTGATCGAATCGATGATTCTGTTGGATTGGATCTCTCTTGAGCATGCCCTACCGATACTGGCTTTTCTTGTGGACACAGGGAAGGCTTTGGAGGCATTTGTAGGCATTCAACTTCTCCTTCAAGCATTTTTATAACTTTGTTCATTGAAGGTCGATCCATAGGCTTCAACTGTATGCACCATAATGCTACCATCATCATCTTCTTTATTGTTTTCAAATCCTCCTCAACTATATTTTCCACTTCTACCATGTTTTTTCCTTCATTAAATTGGTCATACACCCAAGAAGGAAAATAAATTTGGCTTGAACGTTCAGCACCGGCGTTCAAGTTCTTCCTTCTACTTGCCATTTCCATCAATAGCATTCCAAAACTATACACATCGGCTTTGTAAGAGACTCCTCCAATGTTTTTGTAAAATAATTCAGGAGCTATGTATCCTAAGGTTCCTCTTGCCGCAGTTATAGAGACAATATTATCATGTGATGGGCACGATCTCGCTAGCCCAAAATCAGAAATTTTTGGAACAAAATTCTCGTCGAGAAGAATGTTGTGAGGCTTGATATCAAAATGCAGAATTTGCATCTCACATCCTCGGTGAAGATATTCGATGCCACGAGCCACTCCTAGCGAAATCTCAAACATCTTCTTGCAACTCAAAGAGTTAGGCCCCTCATCAGAAAATATGTGTTTATCAAGTGACCCGTTAGGCATAAAGTCGTAAACGAGAGCACACTTTGATCCCTCGACGCAAAATCCAATAAGCCGCACAACATTCACATGGTGAATCCTTCCAATGGTAGCAACTTCGTTTATGAAGTCTTCTCCATACTTAGCTTTGGAACTACCCAACATCTTGATGGCGACTAACCGACCACTACGAAGCTTTCCTTTATATACAGAGCCATAGCCTCCTTCACCCAATTTTTCTGTAAAGCTTTTAGTCATCTTTTTGATCTCAGAATATGAGTATCTTATTGGCATGAGATTGTTACAGCTTTGTAGAAATTCTTCAATACATTCATACATTGATAAATGATGCCTTTTTCGTCTGTAAGCCAAGACAATAATCGCTATTATTGGAATCCCATACGATGCCCTTGTTAAAAACACCCCTCCTGCACCAGAATTCCCAATAGAACATCATGAGTGAAAGTTTAGTGTATCAACCCTGTCTCTAACTGAATATGCTTATAGCACAATTAGCTTTCCTAGGAGGCCAATTGATTCCTTATTTATTTATTTATTTATTTCAAACATGTGTTGTCGCCTCATGCAAAGCTCCTCGAGTGAAAACTTAAACAGAAGTCAAAAAGGTCTCACCAATACAACACTGGAATTAGCCCAGCGGCTGGGATGAGGGTTAAAAGTGTTAGGTTCCAGGTTCGATACGAGGGGAGGGTAAAGGGGAGCTTAACTACCACAAAAAAAAAAGTCTTACCAATTGTTAGTAATACCGAGTAGCCCTGATCTGCAAGAATCCCAAAAAAGAAAACAAAAGAAAAAAATAATCAGAGAGCTAATCAATAAGATTAGTTTGAGAGTATCAAAAGTATACCAAGAATAACATATTGTCGCTTTATGAACATGTTTTAGATAACCGTGCTTATTGAGTGAATGAATGTTTCTGGTGTTTGTTATAACCATCTCCACGTTTGCTAGGGAAACTATTAAAGGGTGTTTAAAAGGGTGGTGAGAACCGATGGTTAGAACCACTTTTACTGTAGCATGTAAGAGCTTTATACTGTAGCGTTTTTTTTTTTTATTATTACTGTAGCATGTGAGAGCTTTACACTGCTTATAACTAAAAAAGTAGGGGGAATTAGTTTTGTCAAACACAAGGTTAGACTGCAAATGACAGATTTACTAGAAAGAACTCTTAATACTATGTAGCTTGCAAAATCTTACCAAATGTTCCAGAGCATATAGTATTGGGCAAACACACACGTCGTTCATAATTAAAGACGCCTTAAATCACATGCATACAAGATTTATAGTGATTCATTCAATATGAGAGTTACATCCGGTTTTAGTTTCTGCAAAATTTCTCTATGATTTAAAAGAAAATTACGAGATAAATTACACTCCTCATGCCCCTTGGACTCTTCTGAATAAGTCATATGGAGGGCAAATATAGTAAAGTGAAAAAAACTCAAGCGTGTCATATTATTCAGGTGGATTAGTTAAAAAAAAAAGTTGAGTTTTGCAATTACCTAGTTCTTCATATTCTCGAAGTGTTCTCCCCCATGAAAGCTCAATCCCATAGGCGAGTCCGTTGTGGATGTCCATAAACGAAAGTAATTTGCTGTGACCCTTTTCCAGGCTCGACGCCATAACCAACACCATTAGCTCTACACCGCAAGAGTCAACCACATCAGACACGCTTCCGTTGACCACAACATAAGAATGCCTCTTGGATTTAGTCAAAGCACCATCATTATAAGCGCAAAAAGAAGTAGTGCCACGATCTACGTATAAATTACTAGATGTAACCGGATTTTCGCAACTCACGAAGACGACAGACTTTGTTGTCAATGGGATGAGCTCGTACGGATCACCATGACTGAAGTTGTAGTTGGAGAGAGAATAGCGAGGAAGAGATGAGCAGCTGTTGTTTTGGATATTGGGATCCGCAATTCGGATGGTTTTATTGTCGTAGTTGATGGCTTCGACAAGGTACTTTTCGGAGTAAAGGTGGAGTATTGTTACGTTGTTCTCACAAGAAAGGCCATACCTTTCGTCTCTGCAAGTCTTGGGATGATTTTTTAGCCAAAAAGGGTATCTTATTTCACGGAGTTTGCCACAAGCAGAAGGAAAACAATCGACATCCTTTTTTGAATTTAGCTCAGAACGGTAGCGACTGTCCTGGGCGTTGCAAGTGGGATTCAAAAGGAAGAGGGAAAGGAGGATCAAGCATGCAAGAGTCATCTTTTCTTCACTTTTCTTTTTTCCTTTTTTTTTTTTTTCTGGTGGGGAAAAGAGAAACCTGAAAATATGCTAAAGTAAAGAAGCTTTGTCGTTGGATTCTTCTAAATTTTGTGGAGATTTACTTTGTATAACAATGCTCTTTAGTAATATTATTGACCCGTGATAGAAAATTTCTCGGTTATACCTTTATAAAATCATTGTCATATTATATTACACCTTCTACTTCCACATGTTCATCTGTAGAGCTGTCTTTCGTGGGGGACTTAAGCCTTCAATTAACTTTATCATAATGAGTACAAAAACAGGAAATGAGAATGGTCAAAAATGCTCTAGCTTCCTCGCACTGACCAACAGTGCGACTGCCAATAACAAACAGAGCCTCTTGTCAAGATTATCCCATTCGGGTGTCACGGTTCACTTCTCAATTTCAAAGCTGACTAGTAATCATCTCTCATCTGTCGTTTTCAAAATGTAATACACGTTTGACAGTCATCATCTCTCATCTGTCGTTTTCAAAATGTAATACACGTTTGACAAGTGATTTTGAGCTGGCAAATAAGGCATAATTTTCGTTCAACAAGCCTATCTAACCTTAAAAAGTTATAACTATGTTATTGAAAAAAATAAAACTTAATCTAAAAAATACATTATGTATTAGACTAGGGTCTACTGTATGTGAGTAACGGGTTATAACCTCATAAGAAAAAAAAAATTTATTTCCGTTTCATGCATGTCCTTAATGAAAACCAGGAACTCCTTTTCCTTCCTTGAATTTGAAACTGCTACAAAATTTGACTCAGTTTTGATTTGCCTATTCAACTAACATTTTGAAATGAGCAGGTTTTTTTAGTGGAAAATAGCAAAAAGTGGAAACGAATCGTGTATATCCTTTGGAAACATGAGATTGTTTTGATGATAACATACAACACAAATGTAGTAATAACATGTGTAAATTACGTGAGAGAGATATGTTGTGATTCCATGGAATAAACACGTCAATTGAGAGACCGACATTGAAGGGGAAAAAAGAAAATCTAACCTTGGGACTCATGAAAAATATATCACCCGATAACAAAAAAGGAAACGAAAGAAACGAAAAATGTTGGAGTATAGTAACCTGAATTTAGTTTAGCCCAACCCAAAAAGTTTGTGGTGTAACAATTGTAGGGAAAGAAAAAATGTAAGATTTTTCATTAGATCTGTAGTGGTATTGAAGGGATCGGACCAATAGGCCCAATCCAATAGCCCACCGTTGATCTCGTTGAAGATACAAGGACTCTGCCTCTGTGGTATGAACCTTTGTGTTTTGAACTGTTGAGTTTATGTTTTTAGTCCATAGGTTTTGTTTTTGTCTATATATATGATGTATTATATTACGGTTTTGGTACTATTATTTTAGCCTCCTTAATCATCTCTAGCTTGTAATCTTTTTAAGTTTAGTGATTTTTCTTCTCCTTTACCTATGATTTTTTCTTGTCTTAGGTTTCCACTTAAATCTCTGTGTGTTTTTGTTATTTGATTCTTTGAAAAATAAAAAAACACACACACCCCACTTGGAAGAAGAATAATAACACCTAAAAACGACATAACATAAAAAAGAGAGAACGATGCCAACGGAAATCACCACAAGGAAAAACGACAAGTATGAAAGAATAGTAGTAACAAGAAACACAAATTAGAAAACCACAATAACGTCAAGACAGAGTCAACTGCAAAAACCACAGCAACTAAAAAACGATATCGTGGAAAAACGGCAACCACCAGAAGAATGACACCAAGCCGTGAAGAGGCACCGACTAGAAGAACAACACAAGGCATAACAATTCCTCGGAAAAAAGCCATTAACTGGAAAGCAAAAAATGGACAGCACCAAAAAGCCTAAAAGGTGATGAAACCTCATCAGGTGTGGTAAGCAGTTTACCAAACAGATCAGATTTGCACCATAGGGACATTTGTTCGTTGTTGTACGTTGCAAAGCTGACAAAGGCATACTGTGTCTGCGTGATGTTTAGAAGAGAAAAATAATGAAAAAAAAAATGCAAAATTTACTTTTTTTCAAGATTACTCTTAAGTAGCCTAAACCAAAAGGCACAAAACAAGGTAAGAGAAATGCACGATTACGTTATAGAGATACGAAGTATTACCATCTACATTTTATTTTTGTTTACTATGCTGATTCCTACACAATGTCAGAGTGCATCAAACTTATCATGAGAGCAGAGATGTCATCCAAATTCCAATTGACACAATGCCGATGGTAGCAAAAGCTTGCCCCAATTCGAAGATGATGTTCTGTTTTTGAACCTGTAAACTTTGCCAGTCCGTTCGCCTACAGAATATTTTGAGAAAAGGGCATTCAAAAGAGTAAAAGAAACACAGCTAATAAGTAAAAAAAGAGCAGTTTAAGGAGAGCTAAGCCGCGTACCCTAAATCAGCAATGACAATGCTGACATTATCTTGTGTGCGTCGATCCTATATACACAACAGTTAGATCATAATCAAACTAATCTATGAAGTACAAAAGCAAAATGATAAGATTTTTTCTTACCAGAGCAGCTTGAGCAAGTGCTTCGCAAGCGAGCTGAAAACAAAACAGGATGGAGATTGGAGATTTTAGTTGTAACTAAAAACCAAATTAGATAATTAAACTAAGAATCTCAGTTTGATATGTGTAAAAATCAAGTGCTGCCAATCAATACCTGAACATCTCCATGTTTTCGGAGTTGGTCCCTAACGAAATCGACTGCTTCTGAGCTGAAAACAAAGCAAAATTGATGAGGTGAGAATCACTTTAAAAGGACAAATACCAACCAGAAAAAAGAGTCAAGAGTTCATCAAATCAGACCTGTTCATGTAATCCCACAAGCCATCAGATGCTAATAGCACAAACTCTGCATCTTTTCCGAGTGCCACTTGAAAAACATCTGGAGATGCAGTAACCAAATCTCCACTGAATTGTACACTGCCATAACATAAAATGGTTCAAAGAATAATATGTGATATTCTCTTAATGTTTTTTAAAGAACAAGTGCATCGATATGGTTCTATAGAAATTGAACTTCATTACAGATTGAGAACTTACAATCACAGTAGCAAGATAATTAAGAAACCATCTTAGGTGACATACCGAGAAGCAAATTTTTCAGTCCATCTCCCTTCTTCAATTCCTTTCTTCAACATCCTGAACTCGCAAAATCATAAGACCATGAACGTTGATGGGAAACATGTTAAAGCCAGCATTCTATCAAAAAACAAAATGCTTTTTGCTGGAAAACAATGAAAGAACTAACTCATTTTTCTTTGTTTTGAACCGCTGGTCACCGAATGCACGAGACACAGCAATGTCTCCACAAATTCGTCCATTAACAATCTGTAACATTGTTATAAAGTTACAATCAGATTTTAGCATAGAAACCAAACTTCAAATAAGTCACGAGGATTTCGTCAGGAATTTTCAAAAACTAGAAGCAAATGACCGTCTTAAATTGCAATAAAATGGTACTGAAATGAAGGATTCCAAATACAAATTTGATTCAAAAATAGTTTTTTTTGAGATAAATTTATATGAAAAATGAGAACAGAAAAACACACCCATCCACCTGCTTCCCTGATCCTTCTAATTTCTTGAAGAGAGACTTTGTTACTTCCATACGGTCGATGAGCATTCGTCAACACTTCTACTTTACCGGAACGGGATAGAACCTGTCATTTCCGACAAACATGTTCACATAAATTTCTTAAACATTTTTATGTATCAAATTACATTGGACACATACCACACACGAATCCCCAATGTGCGAAATAAACAGCATGTCGTTTCCAACGAACAAAATAGTGGCCGTTGCACCAGATTCATCTTCCTCTCCATTCAATGCAAGCCTAATTTACAAAATGCAAAACACCATATAATCCTTCAACACAGTGATATAGAACAATAGACTGATAAAACATGCGTTTTCCTACCAATCCAACAACTTTTTATCGACTTTCTGAAAAGCCTCTTGCAGTGCCTCTCTGATGCTATTGAAACGTTTTTCCCTCAGTAGAATCCCGCCTTGTAAGGCCGCACAACACTCCTTGTACAGCTCGTCCCTATACAAAATGCAATCAAACCCATTAGAATAATACAAACAAAACATTTTTTTTTTTTCCATCAGTCTCTCCTTGGTGGCTTTTAATCAATCACACATTCACATAACAACTCTGACGCTCAACTGATACTGTAGTTTTTTTTTAGTGGATTTCAATGACAACGAAAATCAGCAGGGAAAAAATTAAGTCATGCACATAGAATTGAAACAAATCAAAAACTACCGATCAGTGTAAGTTGTGAAGCGTAATCATTATCCTAACACAGAAACAACACGTAAATTGACCCTGAGGATGAACCAATATAAAGAATTCGATATACGATTCTTCATAATTAACACAATTACCCAAATTACCTGAGAAACTTGGCGGAGGAGAAGCCGCCATGGCCATCGAAAACGGCAGCAAAGGAGAATCCATCAAGGCCATCAGACCGGACAACGACGTCGTCTTCCATCTCCTCCCGGGGACCCTGCAGGGTCGTAGAACCCCACCGGATACCAGCGACATCCGTCAACGAAGAAGACTGCGCGTCGATGGCGATGGCTGTGCAATTAGTACTTCTGCCTCTTGCTTTTAATGGATTAAGAAGGCCTTTGCTGTTGTTGTTGTTGGTGGTGGCGGTGGTGGTGGCGGCGGCGGTGGTGGAATGACAGTTTATGTATTTGGTCAACAGGGACCTCTGCAGCTGTTGGCTTAACAAAGCCATTGCTGAGTTAGAGAATCACGACACAAGGGGATCGAGAAGAACGTTGGTGGAGTTGGTTTTTGATTTTGTGAAGGATAAGAAGGTGAAGCTCTGCCTTTAACTGATTTAACGGTTGAGATGCTTGCTTGTTTGCTGATGCTGTTGCCAGTTTACTATTGGATCTCTAACCTTTGCAGGATTGCGGTCTTGCCACGTGGCTGACCCCACTGTTTTGTGGGACCATACCATGAAGATAGCGAATTTCGTTTTTTTTTTTAATTGTCTATGAAAAAAACTGATCATTAATACGTTTTGCTTTTTCTGCATAGAGCATGTCCGCCGCTCACCTACAACCGATCGTTTTCCACTATAAATGCCAATCTCATAAGCATAAAAAAAAAATTGTATTAACACTAATGGAAAATTTAAAGATCTTTTTCATTTTATCCCTTTAATTTCAAAAATCATCATTTCATTTATTAAATTTTCAAAATTTCTTATTTTGTTTTTTGAATTTTAAAATTAATCATTTTGTTTTTGTTTTAAACCTCCTTTTTTTTCTATTTTTTGATTTTTTGTTTAAATACACAAAATTAAACTCACATGATTCACATATGGATCACTTATAAACACAAAAATGAGATTTTATCACTTTTAGATTTTATTTACATTTACACTCTCATTTAACGTTTTTTATCTACTCTTATTTAAGAATGGTCTATATGCATATTTTTTTTCGATATTGTTCGTCGATATCGTCTCATTTTAATACATAACTTATCTTCTTTAGTGTTCAATTTAGATATTGACGAACAAAATCAACTTATTAAATGAGTTTTAGAAATGATAAAAAATATGTAGACAACTCTTTCCTAAGTGAGAGCTCATATAAAAGAAACAATGGTGTCAAGTAAGAGTGTAAACGTGAAAGAAAACTTTAAAGTAATAAAATCACATGTTTACCTTTACAGGTGACCCATATGCGAATCACGTGAGATTAATTATGTTTATTTGATTGGAAAATTAGAAAACAATAAAAAAATAATGAGGTTTAAAACAAGAATAAAATGGTAATTTTTAAAATTTAAGTGGTAAAGTAAAGAGTTTTAAAAATTTAAATAATAATTTTTAAAGTTTAAAGGATAAAATAAAAAGGACCTTAAAGTTTAAAGATAATTAGCGATAAATAACTTTTTTTTTTAGTTTTTTGTTGCTAGTTAGAGTGGTACCTCCCACTTTTGTTGTTAGTACGCTACAGTCAAATAAGCATCTGGGTAGTTTAAGAAAAAGCTATAATAATTGGTGATGATGAGTAGTAACACTCTTTCATTTAAAAATTTTAGATGAAAAAAAATTTTGCAATGCTTTTATGGCCTTTTTCTGTTGCTAGATTTTTTTTTCATCAACTTTTTTAAGAAAAATTTTCTTCAATTTTTGAAAAGCAACTTCATCTAAAGCAATCCTATTTAATTTTATAAGTTTATAATTTTATTACTAATAAAACAATGAGATTCAATTAAATTTATGATTAGGAAGGTCGTATGAAATGGATTTTTCTTGCGTATGAAATGGATTTTTCTTATGTGTTGCTATAAAGTAGTACTGCAGTAACAAGAGCAGAGGCGGTTCAGCTTCCCTAGTACACCAGCAACACACCAGAAGACTAGCCCTGGGCTTTACTTGGTCCGATCAGATTCAAGGATGAGCAACGGTCACTATTTTAAAATTAATTACAGTAAATGTTAAATTTATAATGAAAATAATTTATCAACTCTTCTGTTTATAATGTGAATAATTTTTATTCACAATAAATAGATTTATAATATAAATAATATATTTATCTTCTTATTTATAATATAAATATTTCTTATTTACATAATAAATAAATTATTTTTATTACAAGTCTGATGTTTACTACAAATATTTTTAATATAATATTTACTTTAAAAAGTTTTAAAAATCTACCATTTTTCTTATTTTTCTTTAGGCCACTATTATATATGAAGGAGAAGAGGAGTAAAAAATTACAACACATGATCAACTTATTTCTATAAAATTGAAATTCAACTCATCGGTTGTTTGAGAGAACAGTTGAAACAATTAGTTACAACTAATATTAGTTTAAAATACTGTAGCTGCTGAGAGCTTTACATTGTAACTAATTTTTACTTTACACTATACTGCAAATAGCTTTTTATTGTAGATAGTTTGAACTATAATTCCAACCACAGGTGCCAAACAAAGGTGTAATACCCAAAATATCTTAAAAACATCCAAATTACATAGTAATGATTTTAATGATATCATTTCAAGAATATGTAGAATATTTACAAAGAGGTGCCATATTTTAATTTAATAAACATAAATTGGTTATTTGTCTCATTAATCCCATACGAAAACCCCAACCTTGTGAATATTCATCCTTGGATTTTGTTCAGTTTTATCATCAATGATCAACGACAACCATACAATTCCAATCCAAAATCCTTAATACATAATAGTCTATGCCATCAGCAAGCGAACAACTATAATGGAGCCAAAGGAATTCAGAATACATCAATTAAACAGAACAAAACAGCAGCTCCAAACAAACTTTTAACCCTCGTTTTTAAGATCAACACATCAAATTGTTCATGTAAAATACTGCTTCAAATAGGAGGGCGCTGGCTTAAAAGGGTCAGTCTCTGCATAAGCATCGGGCCTGTAAAAACCAGCTTCATTCACTCGGTTGCTGATGACATGCAGGATGGCTTTCTTCTGACCTCCATACTCATCCCTGTTGTTGATAACATACTCAGTCGCCTCATCCGCTATCTCGTTCACAAAATCGAACCGGTTTTCCTCCGATAGAAGTAGTCTCTCGAGGTCCATTGTAAGGAGCTTTCCTTCATCCTGTATCTTCCTTACATGCTCTTCTAAGAAGGGTACTCTCTCCAGCTTGTAGCGCAACATATCATCTTTCTTTGTCTACAAAGAGAGAGAGACTTGTTGAATAAGAACTCGAACTTCTAGACTCAGATTATGTTTTTGCCCATATCATGATTTTGATAATTATCTAGCCATAGCCCCAAAACACACTTTGTTTGCAAACACAATGATGATAAAATAGCACTGAGTATCATTAAGTTTGGTAAGAATGAGAAGTGGAGGGATGGAAACTAGTGGAGAGATTTTTAGGTGAAAATCAATATATTGAGTTGGTTAGTAGAAAGGAAATTTGGGTGGGGAAAGAAATGAAATAGATCAAAATGTTGGTGAGTCCCATTATTCTTTTTTTTTTTCCCCCTCTAATTGTGAGGAGAAATAGCGAAAGAAATATTTGAAGCAAAATGAGACAATAAAAAAAATCTAAAATTACTTCTTTTTTTTTTTTGAAAAGGAAACATGATAATGAATATATTGGATAAAAAATTATTGTCTATCCCTTGAAAAAAAATCATTATCTTGATAATGCTCTTTATATTTCTCTAATTTAACTTCCAATACCAAACCGGGGAAAAAAAAGTACATACTATTTTTCATTATTTTATTTCCTTCCTAATAAATGGGAGTGTTATAAGCTTCTACTATGAATTCGGTAGAAAAAATCTACACTTTGCACAAGCAACAATCAGATTAAAATTTAAGGAGAAAGAAACCATTTGACTAAAGAATTAAGTCATTTCCTTTCAATGTAATACTTAATCTTTGTAGCCCAAGACATTGTACGGATAATAAACACAATGAAAGAGAAAATGCACTCAATAATTTCTTATATAGACGCTTCAATATGTTACCAAACTTGTAGTTCCATGAATTAGGCAGAAAAAATTTATACTTAAAAACTTTAATTTCAAATACCTAATCTCCCAAATTCCCAATCGAAGTGGGAAAAAAAATCCCAACTTTTTATGCAAACAAGGTGAAGAAAAAAAAAATAATTACGGGATAATTAGTTCAAAGTTTTTCTTACCAATTTTCTTCGCCGCCAAACTCTCCGACCTCCAGTATCTATCTTCATCTGCAATGTCACCTAAAAATTTTATTGGAAAAAATACCATATCAATAAAAGAAATTAAATTTCGATTAATAACAATAATAAGAGACAATAAATTTTACCTGGGGCTGTGACCTAAATGAGCGATGACAAGCCATTAAATTACCCGGCCGCAGCTAATGGAAAATCAAAATTCTTTTACCGAGAAAGAATTTCATTTTTTCACGTGGCTTCAGTTTCTTGAGAACCAAACAGAAAAAAAGAGGAGAACTTACGGGAAGTGAAGTGGGGGACAGAGTGAAAGGTAGAGCTAAAGAAGCCATGATAGTGTCTGTGAGTGAGCTTCTGCTTCGTTTCTCTATCCACTCTCCAGTCTTTTGGATTACGTATTTGACGGGTACTTTGGAAATTGCCCAATGACTTCCCCGGATTATTACGTCTTTGCCACCATGACTGACATGACTCTCGAGAGTCGAGTCCTCGAGGCGTGTTGGAAGCGGCGTCAACGTAATTCGCACGGTCACGGTGTCTCCTCCTCCCTCTTTCGCTTTCTTTTTCTTTTTCTTTATCTTTTCCACATTATATTAAGAGACGTATAGATTTGGGAATTGAATTGGAACTTTACAGACTGTTCTAAATAAGACAAAATTAAAATACATATCTAAATTATTGTCATGGAATTAAAATCATTAGAAAAATTTAGTATTGTTTTGAGAGTTTTTAAAAATATTTTTTAAAATTTTTTGAGGTAAAAAATTTAACAATACTCTCAAAGTAACTTCAAAAAAAAAATAATTTTTTAAAACAGAATCATTTTTATTTATTTTAAAAACACTATCAAACAGACTTGTAGCTTTGGTTTAAGAAATATAATATATAAGAGCTTTATATTATAACAATTTGTTATTTTTTTACTATATCATATAAAAGTTTTATATTATTTACAGTTGTAATTGACAGTTTTAATTTTGCTTCCAAACAACTTATTAGTGTGGTAATTAATGGTTTGATGCGCATAAGAAGTCCAAACAATATTGGACATTAAACTTATAGAGTGTTTGGAAGATGGTGGAAACCAGTGGTGAGAACCACTTTTACTGTATCATGTGAGAGCTTTACACTGTAGTAATTTTTTTTATTGTTACTGTAACATGTGAGAGCTTTATACTGTTCATAACTGAGTTTGTGGTGGAAACTGCAGTTCCCACCACTTTGCCAAACACCCGGTTAATCCTCAAAAAATTGCTAGTTAATGTCCATAATTAAAGTTGACTTTGCTTCTTATAATTTATAGGTCATTTGTGAACGTAATTGCTTAGGTGATTTTCCATCTTTTCAAACAAATCGAAGACTTGAATTCTAACCCTTTTATGATCTAAAGAAATAAATATAATTCACTATTATCGGGAAATTTATCTCTTTAAATTCTCTCACTAGAACTTTTTCAAATGGCTAAAGTCCCTTTTCATCCCACCAAAACTCCCATTTATAGATGTTGGCATAGTTTGCTCTCTGAATATGAGTCGTCAAATGCTTTTTGTTCATTTGCTACCGTTTGATTCATCATCTTAAGTGGCAACTTATTTAAGTGAATATGAAGCTTTGCTCGAAACTTCCACACATACTTTTGGTTCCGAGCGGTCTTTGTTTATCTTTGCTTCCAGTTCTGAAACGTTGTCGTTCAATTTGAGTCTCACAACGCCATTTTAGTTTATTTTCTCTGCCTCTTCAACTTCTATTATTTAGAACAACATTATTTTTTAGGTAGTTTCTTTTGCCCCCACAATAGATCAAACCACAAAATTATTGATCAAACCGATTTTGCTACTGTCTTTCTCTTATAAAATTTGAATTTTAAACCAATTTTGATTTAAAACCTTTGTTGAGGTGTTGAGTTTCCCGGCCGGAGCCGGGCCGACACCTCGAATGTATTGCCGAAAACGCTGCTTGAGAAGCCTCTACGCAGATTTGTCTCCCGCGGGAGGAACGGGTCTCCTAGGAGTCGAATCTGTTTCCTCTTAAATAAAAGGGTTTTAGGGCTTATCCCAGGTACTAATCCACTATTAGTTGGATTAGTACCTAAAATAGGCCCTAAGACCCTCTTATTCAAGAGGAAACGGGTTCGACTCCTAGGGGACATGCTCCTCTGCGGGAAGCAAATCCACGTGGAGGCTCCCCGAGCAGCCTCCTCAATAATACGTTCGAGCTGCCCGCTGGGCTCTAGCTAAGGAACTTAACACCTCAACATTAAAACGGGCGTTCGAGTGAGGTACTCAACCCCGAGTTAGGTCCCAGGGTGGAACCCCTACGTATTGGATTGGTACCTGAGATAGGCCTTAAGATCTTCTTATTCAAGAGGAAATAGGTTCGACTCCGAGGGGACGAGCTCCCCCGCCGGAGGCAAATCCGTGTGGAGTTGGATTAGTACCTAGGATAGGCCCTAAGACCTTCTTATTTAAAAGGAAACGGGTTCGACTCTGGGGAATGCGCTCCCCCCGCGGGAGGCAAATCCGCATGGAGGCTCCCCGAGCAGCCTCCCAGGCAATATGTTCGAGGTACCCGCCCGGCTCTGGCCGAGAAACTTAGCACCTCAACAACCTTAATTTATATTATGTTTCCTAATAACTTATAATATAGTGTTTGGTGTTGTCAATTTCAACTAAAATTTTTTATTGTCACAGTGTAATGCTTTTATATACTATAATGAAAAAAAAAATAAGCGACAGTATAAATGTCTCATATGCTACAAAATTTAACAAAAATTGGTTCAAACAATGCTTGGAAACCCTCTATTAGTTGTTAGAGGCTTTGGTTATGTTTCCAAATAATGCCTGCTTGTAATTTTAGCTTCCGTAACTTTGTTTAGAATTTTGAACCCCCAATAGTAGAGTTTGCCTGCGAATTATATTTAGAATTAAGAGAATGCTACTCTTTTGTTAAATGTGAGGCCGTAAAATAGAAAAGTCAAAAGTGTGGTTATCTTGCAGATAACCAAATTTGTTGTTCGTTTGATATTTTAATTTTACACTTCTTCTCATCAGTTTGAACATCGCTTGTATCTCGTATTGTGGTCCACATTGATCAACGGTGATGAATGAATTTTGATATCATTTCGCGGTTGTTTTTGACACACAGCTATTAACAACTCTTAAAAGAAGGCATAAATGGTATTAAATATAATAGGCTGCTTCATATTCATCAATTTTAGGAATTATCCTTTCTTTTTTTTTTTTTTGAAAATAAAGATAATCCATATTTTTAAGTCTGAACATTTATGCAAAACTCTGACAATGCTTGCAACTAATGTAATGACTAGCATAATGAGCTTAGAGAATATTTAAAATTAAGTTAAAACTTAAACACTTTAATATAAAAGAAAAATTTGAATTTAACATACGAGAGCTTTATACTATAACAATTTAAATTTTTGTATTGAAACTTGATTTTTAAATACTCTATAAAAGAAAAATTTTATTTCTTTCTACACAATAACATCCTAATGTTACCAAGGGTTCATTTGGGTATTCGATTTTGAAATAATATAGTTTATAACTTTATGGTTTAAAATATGGGTTCCAAACTATTTGGTTTAAATGATGGTTTTGAATTAGCGTTTAGAATGTAAAGGTTTAAAACGAAAAAAAAAAAACATCATATCAAGTTTAAAACGAGAATTAATGTTTAGAAAACTATAAATTGTAAAGAAAAACAAGAATGATAATAGTTTTTACTATAAAAAAATATTTAAACTATGTAAACTCGAGGGAGAACAAAGTTTAGATTTTGAATATTTTGGTCAATTTAAAGTCGTCTCTATAGTTTGAATTGATCTCAATTATTATTATACCAAACGACTGTTTGAACTACATTTATGATTTGAACTAGCATAAATTTATACACCAAAATGCAAACGCCACATAATTAACATAGTTTTTGTCACTCATAACACGGACGTTAGGGTTCAACCAATGGCAAGACATTCACATGTTCACGTGCACAAAAATTCCAAATACATAGGCCTACGTGTGGTGAAGGAATTTTTACCTTTTTAACATAAAACTATTACTCTTGTCATGCATGCAACCAATGTCAAAAATATATAATTTTTTTATGAAACAAATGTAAAAAATAGCATCAGGAGATAAATGTTTATCTTTGTTTTGTTTTTTTAATCTTTATAGATAATGCAATTCATATTGTTGAAAATACCTGAGGAATAAAGTAAGAACTTGACAAATGATAGGACGGACACCCACATGCTGATATGTAGGGCTGGCAATTTGGATATGGCACGATGACATGATACAAAAATGACACGATATAAACGGGTTTAGACCGCATGTTTATTAATTGTGCCATATATGGGTTATCACAAATAACATGAAAATAAACGGGTTGAATTTGTGTTAACACACTAAACACGCCTTAACATGTTTAATTAAACAGGCTGTAAACGTGTTGATATGGCACGACACGACCTGCCTATTTATAACACATTAAAACTTAAAAATAAAAATATTTGAAATATTTATAGTAGGTTAGTATTAATTAGATATTTTGTTTTTGTTAATTTTCTTTATTGGCTTTTTTTAAAATTTTTTAATTTTTTTTAATTTTTTTAAGTTTTTTTAATTTTTAGTTAATTGGGTCATAAACGTATCATATGTGTGTTGTTATCGTGTCATCCCGTCACCGCATGTTTAATAATCGTGTTAATCGTGTCGTGCCGTGTCACGTGTGTCATAGGCGTGTCGTGTTCGTGTTTGCATTTCTGGCACGTTTATTAATCGTGTCGTGTTCATGTTCGGGCTAAACGTGTCGTGCTGTAAACGTAATGATACGAACACGATTATTGCCACTCCTACTGATATGCAATATGGATTTCAAAAGCTCATTTCAAATTTAGACATGGGGTACGTTTAGTCAAGGAAAGAAGGAAAAATAAAGAGAAGAATTAATTAAAAAGGCAATTTTTTAAGTAATAGCCCAAAAAATATTCATTTTTAAACCGTTAGATTTGTTTAAAAAAAGAAATAATTTAAGTCATATTTAACAGTTTTAAATTGTACACTAATATAGATAATCCCACCAAAAAGTCTCTCATAAAAAAAAATTTATCCCTTGTTTGACAAAAGTGGTAGAAACTACATTTTTAGTTATAAACAGTGTAAAGTTTTCACATGTTACAGTAACAATAAAAAAATCACTGAAATATAAAACTTTCATATGCAACAATAAAAATGATTCTAACAAACGATTCTCTTCACCCTTTCAAACACCTTATATAGTTTTTTTAAGGAGAAATTATTAGAACGTTTGATATTATTTTCAAAACAGATGAAAATATTTTTATTTTAGAAAATAAAAATTTTTTAAAAATTATACTAAAAATATTTTTAAAATTTTTGTCTTAAAAATTATATAAAAATATTTCTAAAATTTTAAAAAGGATACCAAACTGGCTTATGCTTTCCCTTTTCCACCTAACTAATCGGCAATACCTTCCTTGCCTCACAATTTTTCAAATTAGTACGACGCAATCAGTGGCCAAAATAAATGAATCTCACAGATTTCAAACGACACCGTTTTGCTAGCCCCAAACAGTTCAAAATTTGACTATAAATATGACATCACAGAAGGATGGGAAAGTGAAGCGATACAACACAAGCGAAGGGCTGTGGCTTGCCGAAAGTGGTAAAATCTCAAAGCTGACCACACCACAACACTCTCTGCAACTCCCCCTTTCCTAGATTCTCCGTGTCATCTTCTTATGTAGGGTTTCTCAAGTTTGAAACTTTCTTTCTCACACTTTCTTTAGAAACAAACAGAAAGAAAGAAAGAATGAAAGATCAGTTTTTGCGTGAATCACAGGAACGAAAAGACTTGTTAACAGAAACCGAACCAACATCTTGAACCGTACTACTTCCGAT
The DNA here is from genome assembly GCA_946598075.1 of Artocarpus hirsutus. Classification (NCBI taxonomy): domain Eukaryota; kingdom Viridiplantae; phylum Streptophyta; class Magnoliopsida; order Rosales; family Moraceae; genus Artocarpus; species Artocarpus hirsutus. The sequence continues at coordinate 1,487 of CAMOHE010038021.1, read as the reverse complement.
TTCCACTGGAAACAAAGACGAATCAGACTAGAAAAAAGAGCTCTAATTTTTTGGTTGGTGTTGAAGCTTGATTTTCCACAATGCTTGATATTGGACTCTAATAGAGATAGAGAGCTTTGTGTTACCATTTTTCTTTTTTCGTTTTTTGTGAAGAAACCCTGGCTTTTGAGAGGAGGTTTTCGTCGATGGAGAGGTCTAGATCTAAGAGGAACTACCATTATGACCAGGATTATGACTCTGAGACTGTTGCGAGGACCAGACCACGGTACAACCACCATTACGGGGCGAACAACAGCCACCACCGCCAACGTGGGAGTGGCGGCGTCGGTGGTGGAGGGGGAAGGGTTTCGTCCAACAAGATGCCACAACAGCAGGACCAGTCGCTGACGGTGACGACCAGTTACCGGATCCTCTGCCATGACATGAAGGCCGGAGGAGTGATCGGCAAGTCTGGCAGCATCATAAAGTCGATTCGACAGCACACCGGCGCGTGGATCAACGTGCACGAACTCATTCCCGGTGACGAGGAGCGGATCATCGAGATTTCCGACACGCGCCGCCGGGACCCTGACGGACGAATGCCGGCCTTCTCGCCGGCGCAGGAGGCGTTGTTCTTGATCCACGACCGGATTCTGGAGAGCGACGGAAGCGGAGGAGGGGGAGGCGGAGATGAGGAGGATTACGGCGGGTTTAGAGGCGGCGGGAATCGGGTTGCGACAAGGCTGGTGGTTTCGAGAATGCACGTCGGGTGTTTGCTTGGAAAAGGGGGGAAGATAATTGAGCAAATGAGGATTGAGACTAAGACGCAGATTAGGATTTTGCCTAGAGACCACAATCTGCCTCGCTGTGTTTCAATGTCGGAGGAGATTGTTCAGGTTTTCTGAAACCCAACTTACAGCTATAAATAATAAATATTAAAATAAAATTAAAAAAACTGGATCTGAACTCGATCTTCTGTTGCATGTCAAGTGTTGTGAGTGGTTTGACATGGGCTGAGATTACCCACATTTTTTATGTTGTTATTAGTCAGAACAAAACAAGATGATTTTCATAGATGCATGGTAAGATTGTTGGATTTGGAATTTTCGTTTCTTAGTAAAGTAGACTTGTTTAGCAGAATCTTTTGGTGAATATTCCCATTTATTGCTAATGGCAATTGGAAACTGCATTTACCTAGCTGAAAGGCAGAATTTGCCTAGTGTCTTTACTTTTTATTCTTAGGGTGTTATTTCTGTTCTGATTAATATGAGGTTGTGATGCATTTTTCACTATGTATTTTTCGCATGTTGGTAAGGTATGTATGTGTGTGGTTTAGTTTGCTAATATCAAGTTTGCAGGTTACGTTAGGTTTTTCGAATTAATCTGATTCCAATCATGAACTAAAGTCACATGAATTGAATAGAACGGAAAGAAATCTGCAAGAAACATGCTAACTTGTATTTTTTTTTTTTTTCGTCTGATTTTCCTATAGGTTGTAGGTGACATGA
>CAMOHE010038018.1:0-27699 GCA_946598075.1 Artocarpus hirsutus | reverse complement strand
GGAACACGAAAAGCATGCATTAGACATGGAGAAAACACATACTAAAACCAAGTTTGAATTTAAGAAAACCTACCTCAAAACTCCTTTGAAAAACACCAAAGTTCGGGTTAAAAATCAAGCTTGTATTGACTCCAAAACGACTTCAAACGTGGCTGGAAATATAGTTGTCGTGGTTGCAAAGAGAGCTTTATGCCTTGTGTTTTTAGTTGGAAATTGAAGTGAGAAAGGAGAAAATGAGAAACTAAAGAAGAGAGTGGTGATGGTTGAATATATAGGCATCAAATTAATTGAGGAGCGGGATAGAATTAAATGAGCATTAAAAGAAAATGTTATCATGTCTCCCATTGAGACTTTTAGCAAATAATGTCAACATAATTGAGGGGACAAATGGGGTATGTTGTACAAGAAGATGAAGGAGGCATTAAAAAGGTAGTTGAGAAAACATATCGATGTCTCCTGGTAGTTGAGGTGAATTAATTCTATGTCTCCAAATGATAAGGATGCTATTTAATTGAGCATTAATGTAGCGGGACCAGGTTGGTAGAAATAAGTGATAGGTAGATTTAAAATATTTACTACGGAGACTTAGTAAAAATGCTAAAGTGACATTTTATTCTTATGATTTTATAAAAAATCATACCCGTTAAAATAACGGGTGTTTCAAAGATAGCCCCGGGAAAGAAGAAAGAGAAAGCTCTCCGCAGTTTCTATTCTGATATCAAAGTCTTTTTTTACAAAATGGCGAGACAGTAGTCAAATCTCTCTTACAGACCAAAACGACAAAGCATTTTTTAACAAACCAATATACGACGACAAGAAACAAATTAGTCCCAAACGACCTAACAAGCAGCACCAAAACAATGGCTGCAACCAGCAAAACGACATTAATTATGACAACAAGTAGTAATAGGCCAGCTCCTACATCACAAGATGCTAAACTCTCTCTAATTGGATAAAACTCGACACTAATCGCTAGCTTATGACTTGTTTGGCCCGACTTTCTGAAAAAAGGTTTTGGTTTTTGGTTTTTGGCCTCAAAAATTGTTCATGGGAGTATTCAGACGACTTATTAGTAGAGCTTCTGCTCAAAAGTACAAAAAACTATTTTTAAGAAAACGATACGAACGCTACAAGATGGTTATGTTTTGGCTTCGAAATTCTGGAACCAAATTTCAATTTTTTTGGTAATGGATATGAAAATAAATGTTTTTTAAGGGGTACTATGGTAATTGAAACTCGGAACGGGGTCAAAATGTGACGATCCAATGACAGGAAAACACTTTAATTTTAAAAGAGGTAAGGAGATAAGCATGGTCTTCAGGAATCCTAGTACAAACATTTTGAGGGGAATAAGAATAGACTGATAGGTACGAAAAGGAAAACAAGACAACACCAAATAGAGTAGTTTCTGAAAAGGAAGAAGTGTTGTACATTAGACAGGAGCCCTTAGGAGACAATTTTGCTTTTGGAACTTTGTTGTTGTTGTTGTTTATTTATTTATTTATTTTTTATTTTTAGAAAGCTATAGTGTTTGGTACTATGGTAGAGACGAGAGAGCAAGCTGAAGGGAAATAATAATTATGAGCAGCAAAGATATAATAATGGTACTTGTGAAAAGAGATAAAGCATACGAGAATCCAATGCCCCAAAGACTTTTTTTGTTAGTTTTATTTTTCGTTTGTATTCCCCACAATAAAACGGGCTTTACCTAGCTTATATTTGACATTTCGATTGAAATCTTAGTTTTAACTAATAAACTACTAAAAAAAGCAAAAAATTATTCGGTATAAAACTCCTATATGTTACAGTTTTTAAACCAATATTTTCAATTATAACCGTTCTTCTTAAAACTCTACTCGACTATTAATAGTGAATATATAAGTTCCTTCCAATATGTTGATTTTATGCGTAAAATTCATTTCACCAAAAGAAAAAGTACAGGTAAAAGATGGATTTAGACTACTTTTTAAAATCAATGTTTGAACATTTATAGTTTAGATAAATGATAAAAATTTTTCAAATTTAAGAAAATTGTTTTTCATAGCAGTTATCAATAATAAATTGTAGCAGTTTTTTATTAAACTTATTAATAATTTATCGTCGATAAACGAGTAAATAATTGAATGAATTTGATTAATCACTAACTAATATTGATCAATTATTGATAAATCACCAAGTTATTCAGTCATACACCATCAAATTAATCATACATAATAAATTAATATTTGTATATCACTAATTAGCATCAGCACATTAGATTAATATTGGTATATTAACAATTAACAATAATGAAAACAACTATTGTTTTAATATTATATAAAAGAGTATTTGAGAACTAAATTGAAATTTAAATACAATAACATATAAAAATTTTATATTATAACATATTTTTATTCAACATCATAACATACGAGAACTTTATATCCTACCGGTTGAAACTTGGTCCCTAAACCTCATCTAAAACTTCGGTTATAAATGTTTCAACATCATAAAGGTCTTCCACAGACTAAAGACTTGCCAACGGTCAACACGGTTTAGCGGCAGATTGCGTGAGATTCAAGAAAGAATCAGCATCAAAACCAAATTAAAAAAAGCGACGTCGTTTTCACCAATCGCAATTTTCTCACGGGCAAATCAATATCCATATATATTCAGCACTCTCTCTGTCTCTCAGTTGCAGACCCGCAGAGAAACTGATCTTTATTTTCGTACCCAAATCCAAATGGACCAGTTCAAAGGCCAGCCTCGCCTTCCCAAATTCGCCATCCCCAAACGCTACGACATCAGGCTCAAACCCGACCTATCCTCCTGCAAGTTCTCCGGCGCCGTCTCCGTCGCCGTAGACGTCGTCGCCGACACCCACTTCATCGTCCTCAATGCCGCCGACCTCTTCGTCGACTCGGCCTCCGTCTCTTTCGCCGACCGAAACTCCTCCAAGGTATATCGTGATCTAAGATGTCTGACCTAGCCTCTTATTCTCTCTTCGCCTTCCTCTGTCTTCTTCTGCTCTGGTTTTTGATGGTTAATTTGCCGTGTGTCGGTCTGCGTTTTTGGTTTCTAGAGAGAGAGAGAGAGATGTAAAAATTGGTGGATTTCGACCTACGTAGATGCTCTATTGGACTGCTGATGATTGGCAACGAAGAAAATGATGAGAAAGTTTTGATATCTCCCCAGTAACCTTAATTACTATATTTTTAAATATTTTTGCATGATAAATGGCTACTAAATAAAAGAAGAAAATCTTGTTAATTTAAGGGAAAAATTTACATTTTTGCGGTTTATGATTTCCAGGTAGGTGTGGTGGACTTTTAATCTGCTTAGATATTTGAGGAGAGGAAAGATAATCTGGAGTATTACTGGAGCTATTTCCATGACTCGACCTTTTTATATTCACATGCAATTTCATTTTTTTTCTTTCTTTGCCCAGGAAGAAGAGGTTTTTGCTGCGATCTGATAACTGAATAAGTCTTTTTTTTTTCTTCTTCTACTTCTTCTGGGGAAACAGGTCTTCCGGCCTTCAAAAGTGGAACTTTTTGAAGAGGATGAGATTTTGGTCTTGGAGTTCGCAGAGACACTTCCTACAGGAGTGGGAGTTTTATCTATTGGGTTCGAAGGGGTTTTGAATGACAAAATGAAGGGATTTTATCGAAGGTAATTGGATTTAAAGTTCATTTATCACTTTTATTATACACCAAAGTTGGTAATTATTGATGATATGTACACATGTTTGGCATGTTACTTATTTTGTGCAGTACTTACGAACATAATGGAGAGAAGAAGAATATGGCAGTTACACAGTTTGAACCGGCTGATGCTAGGAGGTGCTTTCCTTGCTGGGATGAGCCCGCTAGCAAGGTTCCCATTTATACATCATTCACTCTCTCCATCTCATTAAATATAAGACTGATCCTTCTTTCTATTTTTATTTTCTGCATCGTGCTGTAATTTTAGAGTGGATACGGTTTGTTAAAATCCAGAGAGAAGGGTATTTTTCTCGTCCATGAAGCTAGTAATTTCATATTTTGTCAAAGTATAAATCTGAAATGGGAATTATGCTTTCCACTTTGTGGCTCAAATAACTACATGTTTGTAGTTTATGTCTTGACCTCACTTCTTTTCTCATGGCACTTTGGCTGACAGGCAACGTTCAAGATTACATTGGTTGTGCCATCTGATTTAGTAGCCCTTTCCAACATGCCAGCCATTGAAGAAAAAGTGCATGGACATCTCAAGACAGTATCATACCAAGAATCGCCAATAATGTCTACATATTTGGTGGCAATCGTTGTTGGTTTGTTTGATTACGTGGAGGATCATACATCTGATGGTAAAATCATGCACAAGGTCCAATGTCGCATAACTTGAACATAATTTGTGCTCTTAGTAGGTGTCTAATTACTTGTTGTCACAGGGATCAAAGTTCGAGTATACTGTCAAGTTGGGAAGACAAACCAAGGAAAGTTTGCGTTGCATGTTGCTGTTAAGACGCTTGAATTATTCAAAGAGTACGTTTTACAACAAAAAGTTTATGGAAGTTGCTCATATAACATCTCAATTTTATTTTGACGTTGCTTTGAACTATAGTAATTATTCTGTAATTTTCTCTCCTTTTTTTTTTTTCCCTTTTCCCCCCTGATTTCATATTGACGGTGACACATCCTACAGTTACTTTGAGGTGCCATATTCTTTGCCCAAATTGGACATGATTGCTATCCCTGATTTTGCCGCTGGGGCCATGGAAAATTATGGTTTAGTTACTTACCGTGAAACGGCTTTGCTTTATGATGATCAACATTCTGCAGCTGCCAACAAGCAAAGGGTAAATTGAATCTTCTGATTATTGCTTTGACTATCAAAACATAGTTGCTAAATTTGATTTTACCTATTGTAAAATCATCCACCGCTAAACGTTTGACCACTTCATTTGGCTGCTTTGTAAGGTTGCAACCGTCGTAGCCCATGAACTGGCGCACCAATGGTTCGGCAATCTGGTAACCATGGAGTGGTGGACACATTTATGGCTGAATGAGGGATTTGCAACATGGGTAATATTAGTATGGTTCAAAATTTTGTTTGTATGCTCTACCTCTCACAGCCTCTGCTGATATAGAGTAAATTGTATGGAATAGGTGAGCTATTTAGCTAGCGATAGCTTGTTCCCGGAGTGGAAAGTATGGACTCAGTTTCTTGATGAATCTGTTGAGGGTCTCAGGCTGGATGGGCTTGAAGAATCTCACCCCATTGAGGTGCTTCTGTGCAGACTTGTTTATGACATTTAAATTTTCCATGAGGTGTTTTTATGTCAAATATATTTTCATTTTTCATTTAATTACACATTTCTTTCCAGGTGGAGATTAATCATGCATCTGAGATTGATGAAATATTTGATGCAATAAGCTATAGGAAAGGTGCTTCTGTTATTCGAATGCTACAAAGCTATCTCGGTGCTGAACCCTTTCAGGTTTATAGCAATTATCTCAATTTATGATAGTTTTCAATTCTTAAACTTCTATAAGAATGCTTTTATGGGTTAATTATATAATTGTACCTCCTAGCTTTTACTATTTCTCAATTTGTCCCTCTATTCTTAGAAACTATAAAGGTATCCTTGAAATTTTAAAAACTTGTTTCAATTTCATCTCCATGAATAGAAAAAATTGGGCACAACAACATGACTACCCTTAAGTAGTTATGATAGATATTTTATATAATAAAAACATAAAAAATTCCAAAACAAAGCATCAAATTAAACTAAAAAAAATCTAAGTTTTATGACTTTTTAAATTTTAAAATATCTTTTTTTAAATTTTTCTCAAGAAGAAACATATATTTCATTAACAAATTAGGTTTAGTCAATGGTATTTTTATTTTATGTCTATGTTTTATAAGTCAAAAAAGTCTGCAAGGAATAAAATTGAAACAATTTTTTCAAATTCAAAGGATACCTATAAATTGAGAAATAATGAAAACTAGAAAGTATAGTTATGCGATTAACCCGTGCTTATCTATGTCTGTTATGAATTTGACAATGAGAAGTATAATTGTGGCTGGTGTTGTTCAAATAATTGTTTTTGTAATCAATGAACAGTGGAAACCATAGATCATAATAACTAACGTCTGGAAAATTAAGAAGCATTGCTGGAGTCTTGTTTGATAGACATTCACCATCTGTGTGCCATCGCTTTGTCTTCCTCATATATGACTTTTAAAAAATATATATATTTGTATGCTCATGTGGATTTCACTCTGTGTGCGTGCACTTGTGTATCCATTTTATTTTATTTTTTAATACAGAGATCACTTGCTTCATACATAAAAAGGCATGCGTCCTCAAATGCAAGGACGGAAGATCTGTGGGCTGCTCTCGAAGAGGGATCTGGTCAACCTGTGAACAAGTTAATGAATTCATGGACTAAGCAACAAGGATACCCAGTTGTGTCTGTCAAAGTCAGAGACCAGAAATTGGAGTTTGAGCAGGTCTCCTTTTCTCTTTTTCTTTTCCTGATTTCCCCACTCGTAATGCATGCACAACAACTGTGTGATTTTTTAATTTTGTTTAAGATTTTTGGAAACTTACACAGATCCTATGTGGAAATGTTATAAATCGCAGTCACGATTCCTGTCAAGTGGTTCCCATGGGGGTGGGCAATGGATTGTCCCAATCACATTATGTTGTGGCTCATATGACAACCGCAAAAGTTTCCTACTTGAAGCAAAGTCTGAATCTCTTGATATGAACAAATTCCTGGGTTGCTCCGTTTCAGGAGACGGAAACAATGCTACTTGCTCTTGGATAAAGCTTAATGTGGATCAAACAGGCTTCTACAGGGTGAAATATGATGAGACCCTCGCAGCTAGACTACGAGACACAATAGAAAAGAACTACTTGTCTGCAACAGACAGATTTGGTAATTTTTATGTTTTGATTGATACTTGTTTACATTTTTTAGAGTGAAGACGAGTGCATTTCAATTTATTATTTCCTTGACAGGAATTTTGGATGATTCATTTGCCCTTTGTATGGCTCGCCAGCAGTCGTTCGTCTCCTTGCTTACCTTGATGGGTGCTTACGGGGAGGAACTTGAATATACTGTCCTCTCTAACTTAATTACCGTAACGTCTTGCTCTGAATCCTTTCAAGTTATTATTTGAAATAAACCTTGGTTTTTGATTCTTGCTTTGGTCCCATATTTTGTAGGTAAGTTACAAACTAGTAAGAATTGCGGCTGATTCTGTACCTGAGCTGCTAGATTTGATTAAACAATTTTTTATCCACCTTTTCCAAAACTCTGCAGAGTAAGTCCCTCATACTTGAAATACTGTGATACCTAAATGGGCATTGATCAGGGCTGCTATTACAGGCTGGGCCTATTACAATAAACAAGAAAGCCGGCCTAAATTGGTGATTCTCTCAATGCCTAAGATGAGAACTTATTTCATTGAACAAGGAAACCTAACTGTTTGAAAAAATAAGTAAAGAAAGAAAATGGGGAAATTGAACGTAACAATTGAAATTGTACTAGACTGATAAAGAAATCATATGGAGGGATGGTAAACAAAAGAGAGTGAGTGTCTTGGCAGGATTTTCTGAATCATCTTCATAGTTTGTATAAGTAAGTTTATTTTCACCCTGATGCCAAGAAATTGCTCAAGGAAAAGTATTTTTGCATGTACATACATACGAATTAATCTTTTTGTTTAATACCAATCGAAAAGTACATGCGACATATTAAGCATGTTAACAAATAGTAAAAGGACTAAAAAAAACTGAGGAAAAAATAAATATGTATGAAAATAGGACAAGACTGAGAAAAAACAAATATATTTGACAAAAGAAGTAAAAGAATAGGAAGGAAAATGGGAGAAAAGAGAAAGGAAAAAAACCCCCTAAAAAAATAACATTTTGGTGTTTCAAGTGCTCTAGGAGCACCAGCCGAAAACTATTCTCTTTTTATATTACTGTTAAAGATAAATAGTCTTTGGTAGAGTGGATGTCCTGTACAGCTTTGGAGAATTTGTGCGGGCATTGGCGGATGAGCTTGTGATTAGTTCATAAAGAAGTTAGGTCAGAAGGGAGAATTTGGCAAACTGCCTTGGAACATCCACAATCTTAGCTTCTCTTTCCTTTTTTAACATGTTTGAACATATTTCAGGAAGCTTGGTTGGCAGCCTAAAGCTGGGGAGAGCCATTTGGATGCCATGTTGAGGGGAGAAGTTTTGACTGCCCTTGCTGTATTTGGACATGAACTCACACTGAATGAAGCAAGTAGGCGTTTTCATGCATTCTTAGATGACAGAAATACACCTCTCCTTCCTCCCGATATAAGAAAGGTTGTGGAATGTATATCATTGATTAATCCTAACATCTAGCTTATTAAAACCCCTAATAAAATTGTTTGTTGTGGATCATGGTTTGTTTGCAGGCAGCATATGTCGCTGTAATGCAGAGAGCCAATGCATCAAACAGATCGGATTATGAATCCCTTCTCAGAGTTTATAGAGAGAGTGATTTGAGCCAGGAGAAAACACGCATTTTAGGTAATTAGGAGCACATTTATCAGAGAGTTGTGGAACGTATTAATTTCTCACACAGAAGCATGTCATATATATTTTTTCCCTTTTTTTTTCTTTTTTTTATCTGTCTCGTAGGTTCCTTAGCATCTTGTCCAGATCCCGTTATAATTTTGGAAGTTCTGAACTTTTTGCTGTCCTCTGAGGTAACATAGATTCAACCTTTTTGTTAATTGAGGCTAAAAGTTTCCATGGCAAAACATATCTTGAATCCGAATTCTAAGCATTGAGTTTAATTTGATTTCATCAAGGTCCGTAGTCAAGATGCTGTTTTTGGACTTGCTGTTGGCACAGAAGGACGTGAAGTTGCTTGGACGTGGCTGAAGGTGAATAGTCACTTTTTGGGTGTAATAAGTACTACCATTTATGCTAGCAGAATAACCATAGAAACAATTAGAAGTGTTATATATAGTGACCGATATAATAAAAGGAAGACAACTAACAAGAATTAATATATGGCTTTACTTATCTACTAGAAAAGCAAGGAGAATAAAAACTGACTTATGCGTCTCATTCTTTGGTTGGTGAAATTTCTCTCCCATGATGCTCATTCCCATTCATTTTACTCTGACTGTAGGAAAACTGGGAGCACATCTCAAAAACCTGGGGTTCTGGATTTTTGATAACTCGTTTTGTCAGTGCAGTCGTCTCTCCGGTTTGTTCTCTCTCTCAATCCCTCTTTTTCATGTTTGTCCCTCACTCAAGTTGTTGCTCCAGACTAGTGTTAATAGCATGAACGCTTCTTAACTATTTTTTCTTTTGCACTTCTTTCTGTGGTTACCTCCTTCTACAGTTTGCTTCGTTTGAAAAGGTCAAGGAAATAGAGGAGTTCTTTGCCAGCCGAACTAAGCCCTCCATAGCCAGAACCCTGAAGCAGAGCATTGAGCGGGTGAACATTAATGCAAAGTGGGTTCAGAGCGTTCAGAGAGAGAAAGATCTTGGCGCCGCTGTGACAGAGTTGGCACATAGGAGCTCTCTCTAGGTCCCAAAGATGATAATAATAATAATAATAATAATAATAATAATAGTTAAGTAAATAACGGAGGAGTTTGTAGTCTTCTGATGAAAAAGGTGTTTAAGTTAAAACTCCTTTGAAGGGGCCTGTAATTCAGAGCTCATGTTTGTCACTTTGCGCATGTTTTGTTAAATGAACGTAAACTTCAGTTTTCCCCTCGGCTTTTTCCTTTTCTGCTTTCGAATGGCTATCATATACCCGGCTGCAAGTGAGTAAAAAAGAAAAATCTCTCTAGTTTGACTTTGCCCGCTCTTAATCGAATTAAAAATTAAAACGATGATCCACCATGTTTTCTGTATAGATTTTGTCGCCTCAACTTCAACATATTATTAATCCGCTTGAATTGAAATATACTATAATGTTTTCTCTTATAAAATTTAAATATTATAATACATACAATTCAAACCGGTAATCCAACCGTCCTATTAATCATCTCACTGTACAGTGTATAGCTCCACATTGGAAACGAGAATGCCTTCTTCTGCCCCTGGATCTTTTACGTTGTGGGTTTGTTGTCGTGTAATTATAGAAGCTCGCCAAGTGTAACGATAGACTATAGTGATGAATTTGGCTGCTTATAATTTTGAAATATGAGAAGCACAATGAACTACAGTACAACCATAAAAACCCAGTAGTTATGTGGTTACGACAGCCTCCTCTATCCATAATAAGCATTGTAAATGTTGCAGATTAATATGGCAGAAAGCAGGAAAGTAGTAAAGGAAAAACAAGCACGAGATGATGCTAAAATTTGCTACTTTTATAAGCACCACGTGGTTGAAATAATACCAAATAAAACACCCCACAGAGCCGTTTTAACTCGGAGGCATAATGAATACAAATTTTCCCACCATGTGGAATGCATCAAATGTCTACCATCTTTCTTTTTTGGCTCTCTTTTTTTTTTTTTTTTTTTGGTTGGGAGGTTCCTACGACATGCATCTACGATTTACACAGCCAGTAGCAACTGGGCAAGGCGTACAACAAGTCACTTACAACCACTGAAAATTCTAGAAATGTGGAATGTTCTTCTATATAGTACATACGAAGATGCTGTGATTCTCATTTAAGCAATTGGGCCCCAGAGAAAAATAATTGGGCAAAACTACATCGGAATTTGTATCATGTTTTTTCATCCGACGTTCACAGGTTGTCAAACAGGTTAAGGAGGGTCCCAGAGAAACCATCACGTTTTGGTCTTGAACTTTCTTTGAGATTTTAAATCAACCACAATCACCGTGATGTTATCCTTGCTTCCTTTCTGAAGCGCACGGTTCGAGAGATACTCTGCTGCTGCTTGAGCTGCAGGATCGATTCCCTCTCCCCTCTCTTGGGGAAGCATAACACCGTTCTTCTTGTGCCAGAGTAGAATTCGCCTCCGAGCCAGGTCGCATACTTCCTCATTCGTCATTACATCCCATAGACCGTCACTGGCCAGAATGAGGCAATCATCGTCCTTTGCCCGCGGAAGAAACGTTACTTCTGGTTCTGGAATGATCCATGGTTTCAAGTATCTATCACCTGCAAGCCACCATCAACGTTACAAGTACTACTAGAATTTGGTTATTGTTCGGTTGTTTGTTCACTCAACTACAGAAGGTTTCCACATGCCAAGAGATGTTCAAACACATTTTGAAATAAAAAAACAAAATGGCTATACAAGTTCTTGACATGACAACCCCTATTTAACCCCATGAACTTATAACCGTATCACTTACAAAATGGTAGGCCCCACATGTAAGATCAATGTAGGCCTTACTTGTGGGGCCCACGAATGATAGAATTATAACCTCACAGGGTTGAATATAGTTTGTCTTGACATGCTTAGGCCCGATTGTATTTGATAAATCATACTCTAAAGGGCTGTTCCGAAAACACAATACACCTCAAGCGACAGAGAAGCAACTGCCGCTCCACACAACCATGAAAGTTTACTGCGATGAAATGAATAAATTGGACCCACTAAGTAGGTGTAGAAGTCTTGGCACCAATAATTATACCAAGTCAATTACTTAGAGAGCGAATTCCACACAATCAGTACAAGTCTTCAAGACTGTTTACTGATCCAAAAATACCAAGTAAAGGGCATCTTTAGAAAATAGTTCTTAGTTCCCGGAGAAAAAACAACCGAGTAATACAATTTCTCGGGGATGAATAATCGTCTTAAACAAAAAGAAACCAAATGTTGGGAAGAAATAGGGAAAAAAAAAAAAAGAGTTCCTTTAGCATTTATACTTAATCCTATCAAAACACATACCAAAAGTCATCTACTGTTGGCATCAGAAAGCAGCAGTTTAGTAACAAACATATTACATTACGACGTTGCTTTACGTCATAATTGCCTAACTTAACCAATGAATCTATATCCACAGAGGAAAACAGAGATAAAGCGTGTCAACTATCAAAAACTACAGAGCGCCTAGGCAACCATTTAGGTAATGACAACGCATGTTATGATAATAAAACTTCATCAGACCAAACCATAACAGTGACAAAAACTCCTGGGAAAACTATGTTATTGAAAGCTAATCTAATCAAAGGAGGGAAGGGAGAAAGAAAAAAGGTCAAGGAGTGCGTACCAATAGATCTTGACATAGCGAGCACACCAAAAACACGATGTCCATTCCACTCTATGACCTTGCCCCCGGCCGCTTCAATCCTTGCATATTCATCTTCCCTGTCTGGCTGAAAATGGATTCTCACAATTAGTAAAAACAAATGAAGATAAATAGATTCAGCGGCAAAATGCTTAAAGCAACATAACTGAAATTGAAAACTCTTACTTTATGATCCACTGACAATGCCATTGCTTCTTTCCCACGACATAGAACTGCTCTTGAATCTCCACAGTTTGCCACTATGATATGAGATGAGCAAACAATGGCAACAACAGCGGTGGAACCAACAGTTTCTGGCGCAACAGGGTCAGCACTAGCTTTTCCCCCAACTTCAGTATTGACCTTAAGAAAACAATTCATGAATGCCCTTCTCCACTGCTCTTGGCAATTTTCCTTAATACTGCCATTGCTCAGCCCTTCTTTAACGCACTCTATCTCTTCGGCCAAAGCCAAGTGAATACAATCACGGCAATAGTTTGCAACCTGAGGATAGAAATTAAGTTATAGGATGTCATTATTTTTTAGATATTAGAAAAAGCACAAAGAATAGAAAGAAATAATACATGGTACCTGAGAGCCACCATGACCGTCGTATACTCCAAAGAAATGAACAGTCTGCTGAGTCAAATAGTTGCTCATTCCGTCAATTACATGATCACCAATCAGCATTTGGATAGGAATTTTCAGGAAATGAGGTACAGTTGCCAATGCATCTTCCATTTCAGGTCTTCTACCGCAAATAGATGTAAATCCCCAAAGAGGCACATAATCCACCTCAAAGACACTGCGTGCAATAACTGTCCCTTTCTCCACAGGCAACTGAAGAACGACTTCAGATGGTTTCGAATGAGACCCATCTCCAATGTCACCCCCAAGACTGACTGCAAGGGCAAGAGGATCACTTACAATATCTGCATCAACATTTGACTCAGCCAACTTTGAGATCTTAGCAACGACATCAGCACTGCAAATACTCTTCCCAATGTCCACGGAACTTGGAGTCACAACATCGAAAGTGGCCTCAAACCCGAAAAAATCCTCCCCACATATGCTACTACTCTCACTTGCCACCGAGCTATCAAGAATATGATCGCCCTCCACAGATAAACAATCATCTTCCTCGCACGAATGCGCTATTGAATTATCGCCAGCAACCCAATTGCTCTTATTTTCAGATATCATATCCAACAAAGGAGATTGCCCTCCCCTATCCTCTTTTTGTGCTGCACCCGCTATAGCACTTACTTCTTTACCTAAAACACTCTCCTCACCACCCTCAAGCTTCTCAGAGGAGACCTTAGAAGGAGCAGAATCGGATAACAAGCTAACCGCGTCCGTCATTAGCTTAAGTCTTGTGATATCCAAGTGGTTATTAGCTATGGCTGGGTTATCACAGACCGAATTGCCTACCCCAAATGGCACCGCGACCGCCGGAGACATCTCCTCCATCAAAATCCTTATCTTGGCAGTACAAAAAGTTACCCCACAACCCCTACAAAGCCACACAACCTCTCATTTTTCAACTAAACTGTGATCTTCTCCTCCTCTCTTTAAGAATGATCCGGGAATGTGAGTGGTGGGTTTGAACACGCCATGTTCCATGCCTAACAAGCTCAATCAAGACTTTTTGAAAACAAAAAGATGGAGCAAGTTCAGGCTTTTCGAATGTATGGATGAGCCAAAAGGTGGTGAAAAGGAAATAAATGGGTAGTCAGATCTGGTCCACAACAATGGATCCGAATTTCCACCTTTTTGTCCAACCCAAAATATATGTTTGGAAAAATAGAAATAAATTGACACACACACACGCTTATGCCTAGTCAACTTCCTCCTCTCTGGACTCTTCTCTATCCACCTCCATCAGCTACAGCAAGAAGCAACCAGAATACAACTTTCACATGAGATTAAAAAAAATTAAAAAAAAAACTATAAACCAATTAAAACTTGAAGCCAACAACACCTTATCTCTAAACACAAGACAGAAAGAGAAAAAGGGTCATGAGAAAGAAGGCATATGGTCCCAAGAATCACAAGAAAAAAACCCTACAAAAGAAAGAACCCTTTTTCTTTTCTTGAATATATCCCTTGAGTTCCCTGGATCTGAGGCAACCCATCTGAGCCTCTCGTGATTGAACTCTCTCACTTTCTCTCTCACTCAAATTATTTATCACAATCATTATTAACCAGCAAAAAAAGAGAGAGAAAGCTAACTAATTTGTCAACCATTGACTCTTCTCTCCCCACCATCCTTCTCTCTCTAATTGGTTTATTTCCTACTTTGAGGGAAATCCATGGAAAAACATTTGAGAATCAGAAATGAGGAAATGCTTACCAATTAATTACGGCGACTCAAAGACGACGACTTTGTGTATGTTATGTGTTAATTTCTTTAATTATTTACATATATATAAATCTAGGATTTGAGATTTGGCTAAACAAGAAAGAGAGTGGATGGGATAGATTAAAGAAATAAAAAAAAAAGACAAAAATAGAAATAAAAATAGAAAAATGATGGAAAAGACAGAGGAGAGAGAGAGTGAGTCTTGTAGAGTGAGAAAAAGATGGACACATGTCAAATCAAAAGAGCATATTAAAGCGTCTCCACCCATCCCATGCTCCCTCCTTTTTTCGTCTCTAATCCACGTTTTTTTTTTCTTGTTTATTAAAAAAATGGTTTTCTTTTCTTTTTTCTCCGTGAATTATTTTCTAATCCATAGTTGTCCAATGCTTATAATGGCCATTTGGGATTTTTCTTTTTAATTTCTTTTTTTTTATATAAAAGGAGAGAAAATGACACTTAATTTTAAATGGGGTTAAACGTGACTTGAAACCTCAACGTATATGTTGATGCTTATCGAGTTCCAGCATCGAATCAACACCACATGCTGCAATGTACGGTGTTCAGCTCTTCCCTACTCGTCTCTGCCTGATCCGGTCAAACTGCAACAAGAGGAGGGACGCTTCGGAGGCAAGAGATAGTCTATAAACAAGAAATGGGCTCTCAAATGCTCAAGGCAAAGTTTGCTCGTCAGAGGTCGGGAATCAGTTAGGTGGAAAAGAGCTTACTTGCTTGAATGCAATAAATACGTCTTATTTATAGGCTACCACTTGGATCGGGTGTCAAGCGGGTTTTGCCCACGACCCAAGTGTCACATTATGACAAGTCAAGTGGCAGGTGACAAGTGTCATGTCTCTCTGTCGATGGATCAACTTCCATTAGACTGTGAATCATTTGCCATTTGTTAGTCAGTGATGGCAAGTGATAGACTACTTTATCATGGGGAAAGTCTGACCCGAGCTGGTAGTCAGTCCGAGGAAGCAGCTTGATAAGGTGCGGTCCAGGGGGCCCTGAAAAGCACCTTGGACATGGCATCCAATGTCATCGGAGTCGGTCATGAGTTCCACAAATCTTTTGCAAAGCTGTTGGGGCCGACCACTTGGAGATTGGCTTTTCGACTGTGGCGCCGAGCTCATCCTCAACATTAGCCCCCCAGTTTACCTAGTCGGTGTCCGGCCAAGTGGATTATGCCGAGTGGGCGAGGTTGGCTCAGAATAGAAGGTCGAGCAGTGCCCCAAAGCGGTGGGAAACGAAAGGGCGCACAGATTACTAGGGGACACGTGTCAGTTTACGATCGACTGCGCCGCTTGTCAGGCATAATGATCTCCCCTCTTCGTTTTTTGCACCTAGATTTTTCGCCTGAAACGGCTATAAATAGGCCCCCTTTTTTTGTCATTTCCAAACATAATCGAAGTGATTCTCTTACTCCCGAGTTTAGCTGCCGAGCCATAGTTAATAACCTAAGAACTCTTCGTTCCCAAGCTTTTCAGAACCCGAATAGGTAATTTCCTAAGGAGTACGAGAAAATGAGTAACTTGTCGGATTCCCAGAACATTAATATTTCCTGGTCGAAAAATAGTCCTGAAGCCGACACACCTTCCGTGGAAATTGACATTGAAGGCCTTTCTTCAGAGCAGGACGGTGCTGACCGGTTGGCTGAAATACTAAGGGTAGACTCACAGATCGTTGTCGAGCAGGAGTTCCTCAACCTGTTGGATGGAGGGCGCCCGGTAAGGCTGTGCAGGGGTGAGGACCCCTATATCGGAGCAGCAACCGCCGGCACGTCCCGAGTCACCGCCCAGGAACAGGCCAAGCTGGAGGCCGCAGCCAATGTTTCGAGCACCTCTAGTCGAGGCTCTAGGAATCCTATATAGTTGTGGGCAAGGTAACCATCGATCTCTTCGACAAAGAGCAGAGAACCGGGAAGGTAGGAGCGGCTGAGAGTCCTCTAGAAGATGAGAGGGTTAGGGTCACTCGAGTTTGAGGAGTGACCGCATATCGGATCACCCGGCCAAGGCAGACGTCCGCAGTGGCATATACCAGCGCCATGACTGAATCTCGGCTGGAGGACTTAGGTGCCGAGTTTGACATCCCAGACGATGTCGTCCTCATCATGCCAGAGGAGGATGACTCCCCTTTGACTCTGCCTGAGGGGTGCATTACTCTTTACAAGGAGTTCTTTTGAGCTTGCATGTGCTTGCCTTTTCACCCCTTTCTCCGCCGGGCACTAAATGATCTGAACATGTGCCTGACATAGCTTAACCCGAACAGTTACAAGTCGCTAATTAGGATGTATTTATTATGGAGATACTACCGGCCTACCGAGATGCCGTGGGAGGCATTGAAGTAGGTCTACAAAATGAAAAAGCTTCCCCGGCAATCCAGCTAGTACTATATAACCAGCTTTAGGAAGGACTTTATATTGGGCAACCCCGACTCAGACAAACTTTAGAAATATGAGTGGTTCTACGTCGGGGGCAATTACTTAGCCTGAGTTAGTGAGGTCATCCCTAAAGGCCAGCGTGTCCCGAGAACCTTTGAGATTGGGCAGATATGGAGCAAAAGGCCATGGGTGCCGAGCCATGTCATCAGGGCTGTCGAAGACCTGTTCGAAAAACCAGAGGTGAGGGAGTAGCAGTCATTTCTTCTCAACAAGGAGATCCTCTCTCTTTACGACTGGTTTAGGGAACCCAGTGGAATAAATCCCCCTTCAAACTCCTAACCTGCTCAATCGAGTAGGTGATTGTCGTAAGGCCGAGTGCCACAGACGTCCTGGGGCCAAGCACTTCCAGATCTGGATGGCCGACGAGGGACCCACCATCGTCCAACTCCAAGGACTAGTCAAGTGGCTCCTTCGATGCTAGGTTACCTATAGCAGATGAGGACCTCGAGGACGTAGTTCGGTTCCTATACCCATCTTGCCAGCTCCTTATCGGAGGTCAGCCCCAAGTTTTTTTTTTTTTTTTTGGCTGGCCTGGTTCTAACTTGTGTCAGCTTTTGTTGCAGAAATGTCTTCCCAGCCGAGCATTACGGAAGAGAGGCGTGCCTTGATGGAGAGCCTCCAAAAGCAGAAGGGTAAGGCGGTGGTGGTCAGAAAGAAGTGCAAAAGAACACCGAGAATGAAGCTTCCACCGTGGCCCGAGTAGCAAGCCACAACAGTCCAAGAACAACCACCCTAGCCGATTAGACCAGGGCTTCATCGAGTGAAACTCCTTCGACCGAGACGACCATGGTGCCTTCCTTGAGAATCTCTTGAGGAGGCAAGCAAACTACCGCCGGCACATCCTCGATCACCTTGGGGATGCTGTTCCTCAGGAGGAATTTTTGTGGAACCTCATAAGGGAGGATTTCAAGGGGATGTCCAAGGCCGCCTTCTGCACGGCCGCCCAGGTAAATGCTTCATCGCATGCTTCCTTTCTTTTCCTTTCTTTTCTTCACTGCCTTCCAAGCTGATCAGTTTCATTTTTCTTAGACGAGTGCGTCGTGCACATGGCTTATGCTACCGAGTTGAAGGAATTCAACCTTGAGAAGGAGAGGCATAAGAAGACCTTCCTCAGGTGGAAGGGAGTCAAGAAGGAGCTCGGTGAGAAAATCACTAAGCTTAATCAAATAAAGACGTCCCTTGCTCAGGCCGATGAGAAGGCGAGGAAAGCGAAAGAGGAAGTTGACCAGGCGAAGGCCGAGGCCAAAGAGGCAAGGAGCTCTACCGCTTTGCTCAGGGGTCAGCTGGATGCCTCTCAGGCAGAGAATAGGCAATTTTTGGAAGAGCTTCCCGACCGACTCGCCCAGGCCGTGGAGGAATTCAAGGCGTCCCCAGAGTATGCCGATTACTACTACTTTGAAATGACCGACCTCCAGGACCATCTGATCAGGCAGCATCCTGGAGCAGCGGGCTTCGACTGGTCCCTTATAATTGAGCCCGAGCAGGGTGCAGCTTAGCAGCCAGCAGAGGAGGCCGTCGAAGTGGACAGGGATGATGACAAGGACGAGCAGGACGTTGGCGGCGGCATGGACAATGCTGGGGATGGGTCCCAAACTTAACATGTTTTTTTCTTTTTGCTTTTATACCCGGGCTTAAGAGGTGCCCGGTTAATTGCACCTCCCCACTTTTTAATTAAAACTTAGAAAAGTTCGTCGCTCCTTGGATTTGTATATGTTTCATATTTCATATTTTCCAAGTGCGATCAATCTCAAATAAATGTTTTTAAATTTATGAAGAGATCCTCGGGAACATAATTTATCTTTTGTCTCACCGAGTTAACATAGACTCTAAACACAAAGTCGATTAGGGAATTTGGGCTAAGTTGGATGCTCCCGAAGAAGGAGTCCTGGAACTTAGTTTTTTGAGCTTCTCTTATTTATCCCATTGCTGCCGAGTTTAATGTCTCAGTAGTTAACGAGTTAATCCGAGTAGGGTGTCCCAATTCTCTACTCGACAGGGCAGAGCACAACGGCGTGTGATAGCCCATTACCTTGTCGCCCCCTAGACTTGTTTAAGTTTGATGAAAACTTGTACAAGTCTAATAGTGTGGTTGGGCAATTACAATGTTAAGGCGACTTAATTGCAGGCAGTCTGCATGGCAACAGACATGATCGGTTGATTTCTAATAAACCCCCAGCCCAGTTTAGTATGATGGCCCTTCGTATTAGGGAGTCATAGCCTGGTCCTCTAGGTTGGAGTTGTATTACCCTTTTTTAGGATTTGTTTATTCCTCAAACACGTATTGTTTAGCAAAGTAGTGTAGGAATTTATATTTCATTGATATATTGTATTTACATTTCAGTCCTGTTCAATAGGTCTAGTTACAAAAGAAAATAGCCAGAGGTCAAAAAGTATTTTTGGCTAAGGTTAACAAAAAAATCTTTTGAGCAGCTCGACATTCCAAGGATGACCGAGCAAGTTGCCATCCACGTTGGATAGCTTGTAAGTTCTTGGCCGAATAATGTCTACGAACTTGTATGGCCCATCCCATTTTAGGCCGAATGCTCCCACCCCAGGTTGTGGAACTGTGACCTTCTTAAGTACCAAATTTTTAACTTTGAAGCTCCTCAGTTGGACCCATTTGTTGTAGTACGGAGCAACAACTTGATTCCATGCTGCGTTATAGATCGCTGCTCGGTTTCTCTTTTCTTCGAGTAGGTCGAGCTCAGACATCATGACCTCGACGTTTCGAATGTCCTCGTAATGCTCGATTTTGAAGCTTGGTAATCCCACCTCGATAGGGATGACGACTTGCACCCCATATACGAACGAGAAGGGTGTCTCTCCGGTAGCAGTCCGGCCAGTTGTTCGATAGGCCTAGAGCACCTTTGGGAGCTCGTCAATCCATGCTCCCTTGAGGCCCTCAAGCTTCTTCTTCAAGTTATCCTTGATTATTTTATTGACCGCTTCCACCTGCCCATTGCTCTATGGGTAGCTCGGGGACGAAAAAACTTTCCTGATGACGAGCTGCTCACACAAGCAGAGTAGACTTGCTACTTTAAATTGTTTTACGTTGTCAATCATGATGGTGTGCGGGATTCTAAACTGGCAGATGATGTTTTTTGATATGAAGTTGGTACATTTTGCCTCACTCATATTTGTGCACAGCCCACTTCGACCCATTTAGTGAGATAATCAATAGCCACAATGCAATATTTGAATTGGGATCGGGCTGGAAGAAGGGGCCCAATCAAGTTGATGGTCCATTTCGCAAAGGGCCATGCCGATGTAACCGAGGTGAGTGGCTCGACATGATGTCTGGGCACCCTGACGAACTGCTAGCATTTGACGCACTTTCGTGCAAAATCTTTGCAATCATGTTCCATTGTTGGCCAGTAGTAGCCCTGCCGGAGACATTTTTGGGCCAGAGATTGGCCCCTAGAATGGTTTTTGCATAGGCCTTCGTGGATCTCCTTCATTATGTATTCGGCCTCCTTGGGCCCTACGCACTTAATGCACGGGGTGGTGTAGTCGCATCGATATAATTTCCCACCGATCATCAAATACTAGGCCAAGTTGTTATGGATCCGACGTGCTTCCTCTTTATCGTCGGGCAATTCGACTATGGTCAGGTACTGCATGATCGGGTCCATCCATGTGGTCATATGTTCTTCGGCTACCCTCGACACTTCTTTATTTATGCTTGGCTCAGACAGCTTCTTAATGGGAACTGAAGTTAGATTATTATCACCTAGTCTCGAGGCTAGCCGAGCAAGAGTGTAGCTTTTAAGTTCTCTGATCTAGGAAGCTGCTTGAATAAGTAGGACTTAAATTGTCCAAGCAACAGTTTGACCTCTTTTAAGTATGCGGCCATTGATTCTGTTCGAGCTTGGAATATTCCGGTGACTTGTTGAACGACCAACATTGAGTCACTGTGGATAATGATACGATCCACCCCAAGACCTTTGGCAATCCAAAGTCTGGCCAAGAGTGCCTCGTACTCTGCTTCATTGTTCGAAACCTTAAAGTAAAATCTGAGTACGTGGATCACTTTATATCCATCTGGGTTTATCAATAATAACCTGGCGCCCGAACCATCTACGCAGGAAGACCCGTCCACAAAAAGTTTCCATTCTGGTTTGGACGCGACGTGACTATCACTGCAACTAGGAGTGTCTAGTACCATCAAGGGTGCTTTCTCAAGTAGCGATGTGCCTTGCTCGACATCAGTAAATTTGGTAATAAAGTCTGCCAGGGCTTGAGCCTTGATGGCTATTCTCGGCACAAAATGTACATCCTGTTGGCCAAGTTCCACCGACCATTTAGCCATCTGACCTGATATCTCCAGGCTCTGAAGAACTTGTCAGAGTGGGAACTTGGTTGGGACTCTTATAGTATGACCTTGGAAATAGGGTCGCAGCTTCCAAGCAGAGGTGACCAAGGCGAAGGACAGCTTTTCAAGTGGTGGGTACCTCTCCTCGGCACCCTGGAACACATGGCTCGTATAATAGATCGACTTTTAGGCCCCGTCTTCTTCTCAGATAAAAACCAAGCTTACGGCCTTCTCAGACACGGCTAGGTAAGCCGTCAATATTTCTCTGGGCAAAGGTTTGGACAGGAGTGGGGGTGTGGCTAAATATCTATTTCAATTCTAGAAAGCCTCCTCACACTCCCTACTCCACTCAAACCTCCCTTTTAGTCGATTGATAGGATTTGGTATGATACTTATGAAATCGATGATATCGATGAGATTGATATTCAAATATTTCTTCTTAGAACGTATTGATTTGACCCCATAAGTGGGACCGCCACCTCATAGCATGTTGCCGCCAAAAGCAGAACCCCGTATTTCTTCTAAAGAATCTCCTAATTGTTCTCGAGCAACTAGAAAGAGATTCTTTAACCAGAAAGAATTCAGTTCAGATGTAGAATACCTATCCAAAAGTTTTCGCAACTCAATTTTGAATACTTGAACGGTCGATTCTTTTGTTTTTATCTTATCTTTGCGAGTTAAAAATAACTAATAACTAAAAGGTAATATATATTATATTTAATATAATATTAATAACCATAACAAATCTAATGGCTATAACTAATAATTCTTTTTTTTATTTTGAATAATGAAATTTAGAATGAAATTATTTCAAATAAATGTATAATTCAATATAATGTAATTAATATGTATTAATTATATATTCTTCTATATATAGTCTATATATAGATAGAATTATAGAATAAGATTTTACTTTAATTAGTAAGTTATAGTAATTTAATTACTAAATTCTCTTTAATTTTAAAATTCTAAATGTATAGAAAATTAAACTATTTTCTATGCATTTAGAATTTTAAAATTAAAGAGAATCTAGTAACCTCTGAAATTATTTCAATATTGCGCCTTGGACATATAAAAGTTCCGAATAGAATCTCTTTAGAAAGAAAATCTTTTGTCTCATGGTAGCCTACTCCGGTTCCTTTACGAAACTTTCGTTATTGGGTTAGCCATACACTTCACATGTTTCTAGCGATTCACATGGCATCATCAAATGATACAAGTCTTGGATAAGAATCTACAACGCACTAGAACGCCCTTGTTGACGATCCTTTACTCTGACAGTTGTTGACGGATGCTCCTATTACAGTCGTAGTCTTTGAAGGATGAGAACCAATTATGTAGCATCTACATCGAGAATTCAAGTATTGTATATGTCATTAGTCCGATCCTTTGCTATATAGGAACTACCTGGACTAATCCTTTGCTTTATAGGAACTACCCGTAATAACGAACTTGCGAAATGAATCTCTTTATCATAAAGAGATTCGTTGTTCCTGACCCTGCTTCACCTTAATTGTTATTTGAACAAGTAAAAGTTATGTCTTGGTCTGAGTGGGGACAGCATTTCTCTTCTGCATGTCCATGGAATTTTGAAAAATCCAAACATCTCAGAGATAGATAGCACTTGTCGGTAGCCCGAGAGACAAATCTAAAGAGAGCCGCAATCATGCCGGTGAGTCTCTGCACTTCCTTCACTGTCCGAGGTGAGTGCATGTCTATAACGGCTTGAGACTTTGCTGGGTTAACATCAATGCCTCGTTGGTTAACCAAGAATATGAGGAATTTACCCGAGCTAACACCAAACGCGCACTTTGTCAGGTTGAGTTTCATTCCATATTCCCAGAGTATGTCAAAACTAGCTCGGAGGTAGGCGATGTGGTCCTTTGCTCGGACATATTTAACCAACATGTCATCCACATAGACCTCTATTGTTTTGTCGATTAGCTATGCGAACATCTTGTTAACTAGGCATTGATAGGTCGCCCCAGCATTCTTTAGCCCAAAAGGCATTACCACATAGCAATAAAGCCCCTGGTCAGTAACAAAAGTTGTTTTTGCTTGATCTTCCTTGGCCATCCTGATCTGATTATACCCGGAATAGGCATCCATGAAGCTAAGCAACTCGTGCCCTGCCATCCCATCCATAAGTTAGTCTATCCAAGGAAGCGAAAAGCAGTCTTCGAACAAGCCTTATTTAGGTTGGTGTAGTCTATACAGACTCGCCACTTCCCATTGGCCTTATTGACAAGGACAAGTTGGCTAACCACTCTGGATATTTGACCTCTAGGATAAATCCAGCCTTGAGAAGCTTCTGGACCTCTTCATTTATAATAGCATATCTTTCTGGATTAAAAGCTCTCCTCTTCTGTATCATCGGTTTGTAGTTAGGTTCGACGTTGAGCGGATCACAGATTACGCTCGGATCAATGCCAGACATGTCCTTGTGTGACCACATGAATACATCCCGACACTCAGTAAGCAGCCCCTCTAGGTTAGCCCAGAACTCAGTTTGCAACTGGGATCCGAGTTGGACAATGCGCTCAGGATCGAAGCTGAATGGCACCAGGTCCTCAACCGGGGTAGCCCTTACTTCTTCGTAAGGAAGTTAAGGATCAAGATCAAATTGCATCTTAGGCTGCGGGTTAGTAGGAAGTTCCATTTCGTCGACCATGAAAATGGCTAAGACGTTCAGTTGCTGGGCGATGGCTGCACAAATGGCATTGGCGTAACAGGATCAAGAGTCTCTCTAGGACGATCGGATAACTCCTACCCCATCCTCTATGGGGAATTTCATCTCTAGGTGATACGTGGAGACTATGGCCTTTAGTGCATTCAACGTCGAGCGGCTGATGATGATATTGTATTGGGAGGGTTTGTCGACAATCAAGAAGTTGACAATACACGTAGCCCGAGCAGCACCCTCTCGGAAGGTCACTGGTAGGCCAACCTTTCCAATTGCTTGAACGCATTCTCCTGTGAAGCCGTAAAACAAGGTATGGACCAGGACTATGGTAGTGTTGCTAATTTTTATTTTGTCGAAAGCTTGTTTGAATAGGATGCCAGCCGAACTACCATTGTCGATCAGCACTCACCGCACTATATTATTGGTGATGTGCAACTCACAGACGATGGCATCATTGTGCGGGTGGATTAACTTATCCGCTTCCTCCTCGGTAAAAGTGATTGAAGTGTCTTGCTGGCGACAGATCTTATTTACATGCTCAGACATGTTAATGAATTTGCCTTGCTCGACTAACCGAGCTTCTCGGACGTAAGCTCACCGCCCACTCGAGGTGTCCCTGATGATAGGCCTTTCGAAAATCGTGTGAACGATGTTTGGTGGTTCCGAGGTGTTCCCACCACCAGCACGCGGTCGGCCTTGACCATCTCAGCTTGGCGAGTAGTTTCTCCTAGAGGCGGAGCCCGAAGTTATAACCTGTTCAACGAATTCTCTCAAATGTCCTTATTAGACTAGTCTCTCAATCTGGTCCTTCAGCTGAATACACTAGCGGGTATTGTGTCCGACGTCCTTGTGGAACTCACAGTATCTGGTTTAATCCCGCTTTATTTTGCTATCCTTGAGCTTGGGCAGAGGTATCAGCAGATTTTTCCCATTCACCTAGGCGAGCACCTCATTTATTGTTGCTACCAAAGGGTATAGCTTTGAAACTTCCCGGTTGATGTCCTCAGCTTCTCGGCTTTCTTCTCCTTCTTTGGCTTCTTATTCTGCTTGACACTCAGCTATTTTGACACTTTCTTCTGCTTCTTCTCTTTCTTGATTCCACTAGGGTCGGCCTCCTTTCTGCAGCTTTTCATGTACTCCGTCGCTTCAGCGTAGCCGAGCATCTGTGAAAACGTGCTCGGCTGCTCGAAGGCCAAAGATCAAGTTAGCTTCTCGTCTCAGAGACCCCCTACAAAAATGTATTTTAGGGTCTCATCTTCGACGTGTTTGACCTCAAGAGTTGCTCGGGTAAACCTATTGATGTAGTCTCAGACGTTATCATCCCCTTGCATGATGGCTTACAAATACATGATTTCCTTTCTCCTCGTCTTCGTGGTGGAGAAGGCTACTGAGAAGGCATCGATGAGTTGCCAAAAAGAAGTAATAGAGGCTGGCTCAAGACGCCTGAACCTTTGCCGAGCTGGGCCAATGAGGGTCAACAAGAAAGCCTTGCACATTGCCGCGCCACTGGCATTTTGAAGGAGCATGTGTCCTCATAATAATTTAACATGCTCGTCGGCATCCGTGGTCCCGTCATAGGCCTTGATCTGTGGGACCTTGAATTTAGGCACATAGGGGCTCGATTTTTATGTCTGGGAATAGCGGATCTAGGGCACCTATGTCTTCCAGACCGAAATGATTGTTACGAATCTCGTCAATTTGGCGATGTAGCTCCCAAAACTAGTGACTGTTTGTATCCTCGGGCAGTTCGACTCTGTAGGGTGCTCTGCCCTCGACGTGGTCATCTGCCTTTGGTTGTCAGTTTTGTTGTACTCCTCAGTGTCCTAGCCAATCAAACACGGAGGCTCGAGAACCTTGAGGTGACGGTACCTGTGCCGCCTGAGGACCAAGCCGGCCTTCTTAGATGAGTTTGTTGTTGGCTGAGATGCCATGCGTGGAGCCTCGAGAACGCTTAGAATCTGCTTCGTTAGGGTCGTCGGCATCCTGCCCTGCTCGACCTTCAACCTGGTTAACCGCGGCTAGAGGAAGGAGGCCTGGTGTAGGCTGATGTTGAGCTTGCTGTGCAAGCTGCTGCATTAGTATCCAAACAGCGTTGGTGAGTTCCCGGATTGGATATTGGACAATCGGGTCTTGTGCTTGTTCGGCCCTAGTCGTGCTCCCTTGTCCCCCAGATCAAGACCTCGTAGTTCGGGGGTGGCCCCTAGGCCTGCCAGGGTTCTAATGGCGGTTTCATGCATCTCCCAACCCCTTCTGTCGAGGTGCATTGTCTCAGGCATTCCCACGTGTTACCATCTTGGACTTTGAGCTAGTTGTGGCTAGTGTTCTTGAATGAAAGGCACGGGGCCCTCCTTCTAGCGCCAAGATGTTGATGCTTACTGAGTTCTCGCATATAATCAACACCACGTGCGGCGGCATATAGTGTTTAGCTCTTCCATGCTTGTCTCTGCCTGATCCAGTCAACCTGCAATAAGAGGATGGACGCTTCGGAGGCAATAGATGGTCAGTAAACAAGAAATGAGCTCTCCGATGCTCAAGGCAGGCGTTGCTCGGTAGAGGTCGGGAATCAGTTAGGTGGGAAGGAGCTTACTTGCTTGAATACAATAAATGCGTCCTATTTATAAGCTACCACTTGGACCGAGTGTCAGGCAGGTTTTGCCCACAACCTGAGTGTCACATCATGACAAGTCAGGTGGCAGGTGACAAGTGTCATATCCCTCCGTCGATGGATCAACTCCCATCAAACGGTGAGTCATTTGCCATTTGTTAGCCAGTGATGGCAAGTGGCAGATTGTTTTATCATGGAAAAAGTCTGACCCGAGCTGGTAGTCAGTCCGAGGAGGCAGCTTGACGAGGTGCTGTCCAGGGGACCCTGAAAAGCACCTCGGATATGGCACCCAATGTCATTGGAGTCGGTCATGAGTTCCACGAACCTTTTGCCGAGCTGTTGGGGCCAACTACCTGGAAATTGGCTCCTCGATGGTGGCGTCGAGCTCACCCTCAACACTATGATTAGGGTGTTGGAAAAATAATACGCAGCGGAATTTTAAGTTTTTTAAATCAGAGTATTTTCCAAAACATAAGTTTGACATGCTATATGTATAAATTAACCTGATCTTACTGACCTTGTATACGCCGAAAAGCTCCCGAAGTCTGTGTAGAGAAGTAACGTTCCAGAATAGCCTCAACCAACTGGTCTTCTTTCCTATTCTCTATCCACGATAGGAGTGAGTGTGGGCTCACACGTACAGCTCTTCCTCAAGGTGACTCTCCTTCCAATCAATTGAGAGAACCCAAAGCTAGTGTTCGTGATTTGTGAACAAGAGCTCTCAAGGAGTTTCAGATTCTCACTAGTAGAGTATCACTCTTAATCTCTCTATTGATCTTTTTCTTTCTTTCTTGAATAACTCATTAGACTCACTCCCTATTTATAGAGGTTGGGTCTAGGGTCATTCCTTATCAGATAAGGTCTCAAAAATTCAAAACAGAACCAAATTCGGGTCTATATCGGATAAGATACGCGTAAAAACACGCGATTTTTAATTCGCGCATAGGCAGGCCGAACTTGCCTGTTCGGCAGGCCAAACTTTAAGTTCGGCATGCCGAACTGCCGAAATAAAAAATCACGCGAATCTTTTATTTCCCACCCGAGATTCTATAGGATAAAGCTCAGTTTTAATTCAAATAACCCAATAGAGAAGTTATCTAATTAAAACAACTTT
>CAMOHE010038017.1:0-15661 GCA_946598075.1 Artocarpus hirsutus | reverse complement strand
TAGGTAAATAAGAATCTCGCCTATAATATGAACAGTTTCAAAAAAAAATTTGTTTATATGTTCTCATTAAAACTATGAAATACATGATCACTGATATGTTATGCCATGCTATGTATAATATGTTATATTATGTTAAGTCATAATATGCTCTGTTGTGTTATGTTATAAGTATGATTTATTAAGTTCAAGTCATGCCATGTAATGTTATTTATGATTATGTCATGTGCAATAAGTGAGGTGTATTGCATTAAACTATACTACTTGCTTACCTTCAGTTAAACGTGTTATGATTTATGATTTGTATGATTTATGAATTTGTGATGCGATGTAGTGACATGTCATACTACATGCACTAAATAAAATAAGTGAAACAAATAAAATAAAATGAGGGTGTTATACCAACCTCTCGACTTACAAGGAGGATTTGACTTAATTCAATACAGTTTATAATCTTGATCTCGTTAAAGACCTCGTGAACCCTAACTTCCCGAGGATCATGTACATCCAGTACGATCACTTGGGTACAGTTAGTAAGATAAGTTAAAACTTAAATAATTAAACATAAAATAAGTTGATAAGCAAGCATAAAATGTCTGTGCATGTTTTATCAAATGTTTTTTTTAAATATGTTTTGCGAGTCTAATTTTCTACTTGCTAGGGAAAGCTTATTCAGTTATGTTCATGACAGAGGTAAGAAACCTATCAGTAACATTTGATGGGTAGTGGTGAGCACGGACGAATGATGGAAATAAGAATAGATACTGTTTACAAAAATGTAATGTATTTATGCATTTTTAGTTTACGAAATTTTTGTACATTTTTATTTTACGAAATTAAGTGCATTTTTACTTTACAAGATTATGTATCTATTAATAAGTTGATGAAAATTACGCAAATATGTTTTGGAAGCCGAGGTTGTGACCATATAATCTTAATTTAGAAAATTTAATATTTAAAAAAAATGTTACAATAGAAAATGCAACAAATATACGAAGATTTTTAAGTAAGAAATTGTAATGTTTAATTGTGAAAAACTTTTAAAAGTTTTATTTTTAATTAAGAAAAGGTTTAAAAGAAATAGTTTTAAATAATTTTTATATTTTAAAATAAAATGTTTTAATTTAGAAATGATATAATAAGAAATGTTTCTTAATTTAAAATAAGAAATGTGTCAAAAAAATATTTACGAAATTGTTATTATTATGATGGATTTAAAGAAATAAGTCTTAAGAAATTATTATTATGTTGAAATGTAATAATTATGATTACGTTATTATTACGTTAAGAAAATAGTAATCTTTAAAAGAAATATTATAAGAATTTATTATAAAAATTTCATTTTAGAAAAAAATTTATTCCGCAATTTGAGTATTTTACGTTATAACATGTTTAGTTCTTGATTACGCTGTTAAGTAACAACCATGTAAGTAGGGTTATTACAATCCAAGTGTACTATCATAATATCACATTTTGATATATGTTTCATACATGACGCACATAAAATTGTGTATTTATAACATTATTTATTACTAACATCTTATTGTTATTAAGACTTTTTAAGTACAAGTTAATTGAGAAATTTTATAATCATAAATTGTGATTAAATCGCGATTTAGACTTTTAAATTTTTCAAGTGTTACTGAGAGTTTCTAACCTTAGATTGGATTCTTACAGTTTTTCATAACGCTTAAAGGTATTTTAGACGACCAAATTCAATCTTATTTATAGACTTGTGGAATTTAGGATATAAATCTGCAAATCTCTACGCATAAATAAATGTTTGGATTTTAAGGAAACCCTCGCTAAAATATGTAAATTCTCAATTATTTTCGTAAATCTTCACGCTCTTCTATAAACGTTTTTCACAATTCTTATAAAAACTTAGACTTGTAGGTTTTAAACTCTTAATTTCTTATGAAGCTAACAAGTTAGTTATGGGAAAAAAAAAACTCTTAATTTTACTTATTAATTATTAGATTTTTCTAGATATTACAGATATCTTGAGAAAAAGTTTTAGATCTGGTGTGTCCTATTGTACTCTAGTCATAAAGATAATGAATCAACTTCGTCTTCAACAAAGAAGCATGACGAATGACTTTATTTCGGCATGGTTTGAATTAAAAATTGATATAAATCTAAGCAAAGGCATCAGTTTTTGGAGAAAGACGAATATTGCATGTAACATGTTAAAATATAAGAAATAATATGACACGGAAGTATAAAAAATAACATGACATTTGTTCTATATAACAATCACTTTGAAGGTATAACAATAAGGAATTTACTTACCGCAGATTAATTTTAATTATACTTTTTCAAAGTCATTATTATCTAGAATAACTAATATTATGTGACAACGCCTATTTCAACATGTTACATACAGGACTTATCTTTCGTGAACGACTGATGACTGATGACAAACTTGATTTCACATTCCCTTGTCGTACTAGAACTTAAATGGACGTATATATTTAGTGTATATATATATATATTTATAATATTCTTTGCTCTAGGAAAATTACAGTTTGATGGCTACTAAATACTAGCTTATTTGAAAGTTAGACATTTCTTTCTCCCTTTTATTTCTTGTCTTTCTAAAGGATTGATTCGTAAGGTCCTAAAAAAAAATTATATTCTTTAGACAAAGAATCCCTCTCTGTCTTTTTCTTTTTCAGATTGACAGTTTAATGATGTTCATGTGAAAATTAACGAAATTAGATCTATAAACAACTTCTCATTCTTTGGTTAATAGTTATATCCCAAAGAGATATAATGAAAAGGCCCAATAACATGATTAAATTCACATTGGCTCTTGTTTCCCGCAAACAAAAAAGGACACCAAAAAATATTAAGGTGTTTGAAAGCATTGGTTTGAACCAATATTGGTTTAAACATGATTGAAGCATGTGACATGTTTACACTACAGCTCATTTTTGTTTTACACAATAATATGTAAGAACTTTGTACTGTTTGAGTTCAAACCGATTGATTTAAACCAATACTCTAAACAACCTATATATCAACAACAAGAAGAAATATCTAAAAGGCCAAAGCCTATAAAATTACCAAACGTAAACCGCAAGGTCAAGCAGCACCAGATTTGAGATTGTGGGTTCTAACAGTAAAAAGAAGTGCCAAAAACTTTTCTTGAGGGTTCAACTCTTTCACCAATGTTATCTCATTTAGAGCAGTAACCCAAGAGAATATTAATGGATATTTTTCAGGGTCTGTAATCTTTGTCCCAAGAATTTCCTTCTGAACTTTGAAAGAACCAATGTTGAACATACCAACATGTCTAGGAGTCCCAGATTTTCACCATCGAAATGATTAGGACTAATCCCATATGGGAAATAATCCTTCATTCCTTCTTCAAATAGTTTTAGTTTTTCCAAAAGTTGTTCAATGTATTTGCAACACTTTGATTTTTAATTCAGTGTAATTAATGTGAAAATGGTAAATTAGTGTGCCATAATGTAAGTTTGAACTTAATTTACTATTTTGTATTATTTTCAAATTAGTACTACTTTTAATTTTTTTTAATCATTCTTTATTATTTTAATTGTTATTTTGAAAATTTTTTAAAACAAAATAATTTGTCAAATACCTGATATATATTTCTTTGAAAACCAAGTGCTGAGGACAGGATTTTATCTGAGAAAAATTACCTCTCCTTCCTCTATTTATTTCCTCTCTCACTCTTTTCCTCACTCACTCTCTCTCTCTTTCTCTTCCTGTTTCCTTCTCTCTCTATCATTTTTTATTTCAAAAAAATTTTTAAGCCAAGCTTTGTTTCTTAGCCGATTGGAAGCTCAGGAACGTGATCCCACGTCCACAAACTCGGATCAAGCCCAAATTTCAAGGTTAGTTTAACTTTTTTTCAAATTTCAAACTTTTTCTCTAAACTCTTAATTTCTTCAAAATGTTGTCATCCGAGCTATGTGACCATAGGAAACCCTTAATCTAAGTTAGTAAGACTCAAATCATTTATAATCTAGGTTTGATTTGATGAAAAACAAATCAAATCAAGTTTTTTCTTTTTTTTCTCATTTTTGGTTTTCCTTGAAATTTTACTCGTAAATCTTGTTTAAAATTGTTTAAATGTGTTCTATTATGTTTTTCTACTATCTATGAACATTACCTATACTTGAAAATTGACAAAACAGGTTTAGATTGAGATTTTGATCTCGGGAAGGCCAAGACTCGAAGTCTTAGGTCCCTAGATATTTTTAGTTCGGCAAGCTGATCTTGAACATTGGCAGACCGGACTCATGAGTTTGGCATGCTAGATTCATATCATCGACATGCCAAACCTGGAAAAATTTGATAGGTCGATCCTACATGGTCGGTAGGCTGAACTGTGTAGTTCGGTAGGCCGGACAAGGAAATTCGACAGGCCGACCAACCATAGGAAAAATGATTGTTTTTCACCCGTTTTCACTGTTTTAAACTCAAAATGAGAATTAACCTTTATAGTATGATTTTACGGACATGAATGGCAAACTAGGACACCATAAGATAGCTTAATAGTGTAGAATATCTTAAGCTAGATATTGATAAACTTAGTTCATATTTAAGGTCGTTTGTAGTTCTGTGGAATAAACATATAGTAGGTTGGGACTACGGTGTTGAGTCACAATACAAGATATCGAGGTAGGACTTCTACCTCTTTTTTTGGTAACCAGTTTTTTTAATGATTTTGGCCTCAAGAGATTCTTTCAAAATGTTTTCAATGAATGACAAAATGTTTTAAACATTTTCAAAGGAGGCCTTTGGCCATAAAA
The DNA here is from genome assembly GCA_946598075.1 of Artocarpus hirsutus. Taxonomy (NCBI): domain Eukaryota; kingdom Viridiplantae; phylum Streptophyta; class Magnoliopsida; order Rosales; family Moraceae; genus Artocarpus; species Artocarpus hirsutus. The sequence continues at coordinate 10,880 of CAMOHE010038017.1, read as the reverse complement.
TGATTTCCTTCAATTTGATTTTTAAGGAATGATAAAAAAATGAATTTCTTAGTATTTTTCATTACTTGTCTAAGAATGAATACTCATAATGAATCAAATAATAAATGTAATTGAGAATACTCGGTAACATAGGATTTAAATAATGATAAATACATATAAGAGCATGATGTCATATTTAGAGATCGGGTCGTGTAGAGTGCGACCTTGGAGGCAGGTCTTAAAAACCAACTAGGCCACTACGGTAGTGACATATATGGTTTGCCCGAGAAAGACAATAAGATTCTTTCTAGATGAATAAAGAACCGTTTTGGTAAGAACGATTTCAATGAATTATTTGTTCATTTATCTATCAAATTTTGTTTTCTAAATGCTTTTTAGAATGTGAAATTTTATATTCAAATTAATGCTTCCTAAACTTAGTCCTACTGAGCTTTTCGCTCACATTTTCTTTATCTATTTTAAAACATTTCTCCTAGGTGGATTGCAATTTAGGACCGATTGAGAAACAAGAGGGCAAACACATAAATTGCAAGAATTCTATTTAGGTTATTTATTTATTTAAATTAAGGCATGTATTATTTAAACTTTTATCTCTTATATTGGACTGTGATTGTAATATTTTATTATTAACACTATGTGTGTGCACTAATTTGAGTCCGATGAGGCCCAGTTTATGTTTAACTATCCTTGTTATTTTATCTTATGATTAACTATTTTTAAATTAGCGATAATAACTTTAAAAAGTCCTTTAAAAAAACTATCACTTTTTTCAAAAATAACCCAAATCATTTAATTGGTGTTTTTAATCAAAAATCTGTTTTAATTAACTTAATTAATCTACAACGTCACTATCCGTACTTCGAGACGTGATAGTATTTCTCTTGTGCCTCTCCTTGAGTAATGGTTTCCTGAAACAACTGCACTCAAAAGACTTCCGAACATAAGACTCAGAAAAAAATTACTATCATGATACCAAAGATGTGTGTATTTTTATGTAGGAATATTTGAAAAATTAATTGGTGGCAAATCTAAGGAAATTTTGCACACAATTTATTTATTGCATCTTTTTTTGGTGCAAAATTTCAAGTTATGATACGATGAACATGTAATTACTTCTGTTAAATTTCAAAAAACTTTTGTCGATTTAGTATCAAATACCAAAAATATTGGAGGAAAAAACAACAAAGCTTCAATAAGTAATCTATCAAAATTAGAAGTCTAGGCACTAAAGTGTCACAATATTCATAATCTAAGGACTAACAATACTACTAACTAAAAAAACAAAAAAAAAAAAAACCTTTCCTGTTGCTGGAAAAAATTCAACCAGAAGCGAACTTGAGACCTTTTGAAGGGATCCTCAGGCAGAAGAGAGGACCAATATTTTTCCATGTTTCATCAATATATTCAAGGGTGACAAGTGACTCAGCAATAGGCTTTCCATCATGAACAAGCACAGGAACCTTTTTATAAACAGGATTGTATTTGAGAAGCATAGTGCTTTTGTTCGCTAAATCTTCTTCCACATGTTGGTAGGGTATGCCCTTAATTTGGAGGGCTAGTTCCACTCTCCTACAGAAAGTACTAGCCCACATACCATGAAGAATCACTCTCTGTTCCTCTGCCATAAATTACTCTCTTTTCTTTTTACCTTCTTCCAAAGTGTGTGTCAAGCTCTTTATATGTACATATATAATAAATATGTGTGTATGTTTGTTAGTCTTGGCCTCATTAAGGTGTTTTGTTTTTTTTTGGCTTGAAAAATTAATTTATAGTTTGTTTGGAAATGTAATTGGAACCAAAACACTATAATATGTGAAAACTTTACACTATAATAGTTGAAACTATAATAGTTCTAACAATGTTGTCGAGAAAAAAGCCGTAGCTCAAGGAAATCTCTGGTCAACAATGATAAGACTATAAATTATGTTTAGAATTACAAACAGCTTCATTCTTTTCTTGGTTATTTTTTCCTTTGTTGCCTGAAAAGGTTGTTTGGAAGTCGCTTCTGCATTTTAAGAACATTTTTATTGCTTTTCTTTTCAAGAATTGCATCGGTTTATGCATTAGGCAAAGTCTCAAGCCTACGACCTTAACCAATTTGGTATTTGTTACTTTTTTCCATTCACTAATGTAATATTGTTCTTATATTCACTTTGTTTGACTCTGAATTGTTGGACTACCTGTTAGGTATTCTTCTCAATTGAGTGCACATAAATGTGTGAAGGATATTAAATTGACGAACGAAAGTTGTTACAAAGTTGTTAGAGTACATGATTGGAGACAATTCCGCATTATATATATAAATTTTCAAAAATCACGGATAACTACATGATATATTAAAGGGGATAAATATTAACCGGTGAGTATTTAAAATAAGCTTTCATGATAGCATCATCAAGATTTAAAACTTTTCATTCAACAGAGACTTTCTTGTAGAGTTTAATATTAGGAATTAGAAAATAGAGAATAAAATGTAATGCTCTACATCTCTTCTTTCTCTATGGTTTTCAGAGCTCCATTTATCTCCTTACGTTGTCTCATTCTCTTCATATTAAAAATAATAGAAAAAATTCTACCTAAAAAATAAAATTAAGAGTTAAATCTAACACAAAGCAGTTTCTAATTGGTCAAATTGATAGAGCAGCATTTTGATGGAAAATCTTCGTCCTGTTCTTTTTGTTGTTCTTTTGTACTTTGATAACTACTCATAACTTGTTAATTTACCATTTTGATAAGTTTGTTTAGCAAATGACGAATCAGTTCCTCGTTCCTCAAGGAAACTTAGCGTAATGAAACCATATTAATTAACCACCTTTTCGCATTTTCTGATTAAAAAATTGATCCATCCAATTCAAACACTATAGGTAAGGATTAATATATTAATGCAGGAAAGAAACTTGCAATGCATGATTTTTACTAGGTGTTTAGAAGGGTGGTTTTCATCACTTTTTTAGTTAAAAGCAGTATAAAACTCTCACATGCTACAGTAATTAAAAAAATTACTACAGTATAAAGCTCTTACATACTATAATAAACGTGATTCTAACCAACAGTTTTTACCATCCTTTCAAACAACCTAGTTTCATCGGACTATGTTTCTTTGTCAAGAAAGTGAAAGAAAAAACTGAGAGAGAGACAGAGAGACAGGTGTGTGTATGCAATTTTGTAAATTGTCTGCTTAATGTTGTTTGACAGGCCGGCTACGGTCCAAGCCCAACAACAATATTTAAGTATTAGAAGGAATATTAATTTAACTTTAATTGACTTAAACAATGAAGAAGCGATTAAAATATTAGGTTCATATGTCTAAAAACGACAACTTACGTAAAGCACATGAAATGGTAAATCGAATCACAAAAAAAATGTAACGCATGCATTCTTACTGAAAAGGAGACACCAAAAATACAATTAGGAAATAATAAAATGGTATATCATTCATTTTTTATGAAAATTAATTATAAAAAATGTAACCCAAACAAACGAAAATGGTAACTCCTCCCCAAATTGATCTTCAAGAGATGCTCAGCTTGAAACCGAAAGCTCAGCCCTTTCTCGCTGTCGGGTTCATCGGAGATGGTGTTGAGGTTGCCAAAAATTTGATAGTCTGCTGGGCACAATGAAGAACAATAAAAAGGGACGAATTCATAAACCCTAACTACGTCTAATATAATCCTCTGGATTAGGAAAAGTTTTGAGGCCTAAATCCTCCAACATTCACTTCGAAATCAAACATAAAAACCCTAATTCTTTAGAGGTTTTTTGTCATATCATACGTGAACCAATCATATCATACATGAACCAAAGCAACGTGGAATGTGACCCAAATTGTTGAAGACAATCTAAATTCATACTTGTTTTAGTGACATTGTTTTTCTTCACTTATATATTGTGTAAAATGTTAAGGACATTGCGTTACATTTTTTATCAGTTTTTTACATTTTTTAATCTGAAATTGTAAGGCCACCTCAGACTATGGTGAATAGTAAAAAATCTAGCTTGTCCTTATTGCAATCTCAACCCTCCATTTTAATCCAATGAAAAAGATAAACTTCCAGGTTAAAACCAATACTACTAATCTTAAATAAAATACTTACTTTGCATTTAGAGCCGGTTTGTTTTGTGTATTTTTTTAGACTCATAAACTTAAATTTAGATTTAAGTATCAAAAATCCTTTGAATATATTTTTGTTTCTCCCAAAATCCAAATCCTTTAAGTATCAAGAATCTAAATTTTTAAAATTCTATTCTCTCTTGAACTCGGATCAGTTTACTACAGTAAAATCTCAAATTTCCTATCTTATCTTTGTAAAAAAAAATCATAACTTCTTCATTTGATATCCAAATGAAATGATTTTTTTTTCATTGTGTTTCTAGTAAAGAGAGAAATAAATTAAGATCTATATTGTATATTTTTTTAAATCATTAACATTAAGATTTTATTAAATTTGTCGACAAATCAAAAACTATTTTCACTACCTCTTCAAACATAAATTCTAATTTTATTTCACACTCAGATTAAAACTTAAATGCACATTCACACATCAATTCGAATAACAATTTAAATCACTAACTTAAATATTAATTCAAATCACATAACTCAAATCAAATCACAAATTCGAATCCATCCATTTGTCAAAAGGACCCTTAGAATTTTGGTTTTATTACTATAAAAAACATTCACCATCCAGAAACATAAGTACCACAAAAGGGTGGGTGAAATATAAATGGCAAAACAAGAAAATTACACTCCACAATCCAAAAGCGACAATATTTAGCTTATCAAAATAACTAGAAAAATTCCCTTCAAAAAACAAAAAGAAAATGGCATTGGTCTTTATGCAAAATTTCTTGTTTTTTTCTTTACCAAACACTATGCTTGTATCGTTTTTGTACAAAGTACTTTTAGAAGTTCCAAACGCAATTTCGAAATGGGCTTAAGACCAATATGTCAAACAACGGAAGATTTAAGGACATAATTTCTGTAATTACGAAGAACCTCTATTATCTTTTCATAAGGAGGAGATAATTCTTTCACCACTGGTAACTCAATTAGAGCATTCACCCAAGAGAATATTAGTGGGTTTTTTTCTGGGTCTATAACCTCTACTCCAAGGACTTCCTCCTGAGCTTTATAAGGACCAAAAGTTATACACATCAAAATGTCTAGGAGTCCCACATTTTTACCATCATAGGGAGTACCTTCTGGGAATAAACCCTTCATTCCTTCTTCAAAAATTTTTAGCTTTTCATGAAGTTCCCTTGTGGCTTTCTCTTGTGCTTCTCCATCAGTTCTCATTACCAAGAACATGGCCTCGTATACCTGCACGTGTAAACTTTTTAAGCGTCAGCAATTCATTAAATAAAAAACATGTTAGTTAAAAATTAAAAAATAAAATTACGTAAACATAGAGTTGACATATGAATACGTGATTATCGTGATTATGTATATAAGAAAAAAAAATAAAGCCCGCTGGCTACTTCTGTAGACGATAACAAGATATAAGTTTCTCTCACCTGTTTCTGGAAAAAGTTGGCCCAGAAGCGAACTTGTGCCCTTCTGTAGCAGTCATCAGGGAGAAGTCTAGCGCCATTTTTCCATGTTTCATCAATGTATTCAAGAATGACATGTGACTCAGAAATAGGTTTCCCATTGTGAACAAGCACAGGAACCTTCTTGTGGACAGGATTGTACTTGAGAAGCAATGGGCTTTTGTTCTTCAAATCTTCTTGCACAAATTCATAGGGTACCCCTTTAACTGTAAGGGCCAGTTCCACCCTCTTAGTGAAAGGGCTAGTCCATATGCCATGAAGGGTCACTCTGTTTTCCTCTGTCATATTTGTTTTGCTCTTTCCTTTTTCAGTTTTCTTTTTTCCCTTTTCTTGGATAAAACTTATTTTTTCAGTTTTTGAATTTGATGAATCAAGACTCTTAGCTTTACATATTTATAGAAATCCTTAGACTTGTCACAATATATTAAGCTTGGTGCCCAAGCCTTACAAGCTTGATACCCAAGTTTATTGACTTCTATCAAATTGGTCACTGAGAAACATAAAGTTTACATCCAAAAAGAAGAAGAAACATGAGGTGAGATGTCTACAAAGCTGTTGAATAGTAAGTATAGCAAGGCATTTGCTTTCCCACCATTTAGTGTAGCTTATGACAGTTTTGCCATGAACTATGGAAAAAAATTCCTTATTAGTAGGCCATAAGTCTGAATTATCAAATTACATCATAATCATATCAAATTAACAATTTAATGTATCCCAGATGTTAATAATCAACAACAAATCATTATACTAGAGTGTTTGAGAGTATCGGTTAAAACTATCAAGAGTATTTAGCAACGTCCCTTCAACTATATAATTCAACTCCTACAATCTAAAACTAAGTAAATTAGTTTTAACTTTTAGTTTTAATTACGTTGTTAAACGCACTTAATTTTTGGTTAAAGCCATAATACATAGGAGAGCTTTACGCTAACACCCTTTTATGACTTTGAGAAAAACTACAGTCTAAAACTAAGTAAATTAGTTTCAACTTTTAGTTAATACATAGGAGAGCTTTACGCTAACATCCTTTTATGACTTTGAGAAAGACTTTCAAGCTCTTGCAAAATCTCAGTTTTGTCAGAAATAACACAGGGGAAAAAACCCAACATTCAGTGATCAATCTAAATGTTTAAACCCAAAATCTCAGAGATTTCTAAACTTTATTAATTACTCTACTTCACCAGCCAACTTAAAATCAAAATTGCTCTGATAATTTCATCGTAACCAGATACTCAATGCTATGAACAAAGCTTTGAATTTAAAAAAAAAAAAAAAAAATCAAGACTGCTCTGAGAATACCTAGGCGTATTCAAGAAAATTCAACTCCAAAACTGAAAAGAAAAAATGAGAAAGAAATTCAAGACATCAAGAAAGTGTGCAGTACCTGAATTCCAAGCTTGAGAATTTCTCTCAAAATCTGATTCTTGGACCGAGTATCGACAAAATTCAAGCTTTTTTTTCGTTCATGAGAATTTCTAGCTAAGTTTTTCTTAGTTTTTGTCTTTGAATTCTCTGTTCAGCAAATGAAAAAGAGAAAATGGAAGAAGAAATAAAGGAGAAACAGTGGGAGGGAGAGATGAAGCACATTTGTTGAATTAATAATTTAATATATCACGAACTAAAAGATAGTGGAATGCATGGGAAGATCATGTCGATGACAGCTAGAAAGAAAAGATCGAAAAAAAAAAAGAGAGAAAAAAAAAAAACATGAAAGGCCGTAATTTTAAAAAGTTAAGTAAAAAATAAAAAAAAATGTACAAAATGATCAAATTTACATTTTCAAATGCCCAAAATCATAAAAATATCACAGTATTTTTAATTTGGCTCTTAATTTTTGGGGTGTTACACGTATAATAGAATTCTTCCTTTCCTTTGTCGTTTTTCATCTCTCTTTTCCGCTCAACTTAACCATCTGTGCTTTACTTCCTTTCAGATCAATAAATTAAGCTATAGAATAATTTAGTCCTGTCATGAGCGTAAATAATTCAAGCATTAAATGGAGTTTGTTATGAAGGGTTCTTGAAGATCTAAACATGTTCCTTCGTCAACAACCAACATGTGTTACTTTCAACACTTTTTTTTTTTCTTGAAAAAAAAAGTATCATAAGGATACTCAAAAGAAAGGTGCCATTTTACTGTCAAATTTGTTTCGTTACCTATCTTCAATACAATATTAAATTAATATGTTAATGATAAATTTAACTTTTACGTATAAAAAACACTCTTCAATACAATGTATTTTTAATGCTAAATTTGTTATATATTAAGGAAATTTAGCGCTTGATTTTTATCGATCAGTAGATTGATTTTTTCTTTAATAATTACAATATTTTTACTTTTTAGTTATTTCAATATTAAAAGTTTTATTTTTATAAGTTTCAAGGTTTAATAATTATGACAAGATACAAATATAACATTTTCAATAGCATTATGCATCAGAACAGAAAATAAAATAACACATCAAATATGTTATTTTTTATATTTTAACAATATATAAAATATTGATATTAACATAAGGATGGTCTTACAACTATTCAATGGGCCTTTTCAACTAAATAAATGAGCTCATGCCTAGTTCCTATCATCTTTTTCAAACACCATTAAAGTCATGGGCTCAGAAATGGCGTTTTATTCATATTTTTATTTTTGGATAACGTTTGTAGCAAAGGAGGCAATTACGCTTTGTCAGTGGAGCATAAATATTTTAACCATTGAATTAACTTTTTAACTATCGGATATGTAACTAAAAGCAGTTTTGTTTAACGTGGACAATCGTAAATCCAACTATTAAAATGCTAATCCAATGTCTACAACATCCTGCTCCATCAACATGTTGCTGCTTTGCCTACCAACCTGATTTTCCAATAGAATGTTAACTATTGTTCGTCTCCCAGCTAAACTGCTAAACTCAAACTCCTCTTTCTAGTTCAGAATAGTACTAGAGAGAGAGGGGGTGGTGCGGTGCGGAGAAAGAGCGATAATATGTGAATGGCCAAAAGAAACTACATTCTTTGCTTATAGATTTTCAAAAATATGAGCAACAGCCACGTTGTGCCACCTAACCAGAATACCAAAATTCTGGTCCTTGTTTCACACAAATAAAAGTGCCACAAAAGTTGAAATATATAAGGAAAACAAGAAGGAGATTACACACTGGTCATCTTTTAGAAAAAAGAAAAAAGAAAATGAGATTACACACTGAAATCAATTATAGACCAAGAGGTCAAACAGCAGAGGATTTAAGGGAAAGATTTCTGATATAGTAAAGTACCTCCACTAGCTTTTCATGAGGAGGGATCATGTCACGCTCCGTAATCTGAGAAGTGACGTGACGAACTAATTAAGATAATTAAATCAAATTTTAGTTAAAAATTATCAATTTAAAAAATTTGTTAATTATTAAAAAAAAGTTGTAAATTTAAAATTTTTTATACAATTATTTAAAATGATAAAACAGTTAGATAAAGTAAAATAAAATAAAATAATAAAGAGAGAGAAATACGTGTTGGGTTCCACCAGGCCTACAACTTGTACACACATATAGTATCGACAATGAATAAAATTATGACCACAATCCAAAATAAGAAAGAAAATTAAAATATTATATGCCTTGATTAAATAATACAAATAACCTATTCAAAATCTTCTACTGCTCGTAAGTCTAGTTGGTGGACTCCCGGTCGATCCTAAGCTGAATTCTACCTAGAGGAAAAGAGTTTAAAAACAGATAAAAAGTAAGCGCAAAGCTAAGTAGGACTAGGTTTGAAAAACATTTAATTTGAATATAAAATTTATCGTTCAAGAAAATATTTAAAAAACAAAATTAAATAAATAAATCCAATTAAATCATTCTTACCAAAAACAGTTCATTGTTCGTCCAGAAAAGATATTATTATCTTTTATTAGGCAAACCATAGGTATCACCAATGTAGTGGTCCAGCTAAGTTTCGGAACCTACCAAAGGTCGCACTCTACACAACCCGATCTCTGACTATGGCATCATTCACATATGTGCATTTCTATCATTATTTAAATTTCATTTTATCAAGTGTAATCATTTACATTCATTATGTGGTTTATTATGAATATATCATCATTCAACGGTTTATGAAAACACTGATAAAGATCTCTTTCAGTCATTCTTTGAAAACATTTTAAAAGAAATCATTTTGAGGCCAAAACCGTTTAAAAACTTGGCTACTAAAGAAGGGGTTAGAAGTCCTACCTCAATATCCGGCACTCCAACGCAGCACCGTAGTCCCGATCCGCTATACATTAGCTCCATAGAACCACAAACAACCTTAAATGTAAACTAAGTTTATCAATATCTAGCTTAAGATATTATACACTACTAAGCCATCTCATGGTGTCCTAGTGTGCCGTTTATATCTGCAAAATCATACTATAAAGTTAAAATCTCAAAATAGGTTTAAAATAGTGAAAGCAGGTGAAAAATGGTTATTTTTCATGGAACCCAGTCGGCCAGCCGAACTTCCTGGTATGGCCTACCGAACTCCACAATTCCGCATATTGGTTGTTCAACACTGGCCTGTCGAACTTTTCTAAGTTCGGCCTTCCGACCATATGAGTCCGGCAAACTCATGAGTCTAGCCTACTTATGCATAACATCGGCCTACCGAACTGAAAAAATCTAAAAATTTCTATACTCGAGCCTCGGCTTCCCCAAGCTTGAATCTTCATTTCCAACCTGTTTTCTCAGTTCCTCGGCATACAAACCATTCATAAATGATAGAAAACATGACAAAACACTTTTAAACACATTTAAACAAGATTTACGTAGAGAATTTCAAAGAACCCCCAAAATGGAGAAAAAGAGAAAAGTTTGATTTAATCTGTTTTTCATCAAATTAAGCCTAGATTCTAGATGATTTGAGTTCCACTAACTTAGATTGAATGTTTCCTAAGCTCATAGAACTTGGATTTCAACATTCTAAGAAAATATGTGAAATTTGAGGAAAGTTTGCAAATTTTAAAAAAATAAGTAAACTAACCTTGAATTAGTGCTTTAAAGGAGTTTGTGGATGATCAATCGAGTCTCCAAGCTTCCAATCTAGCTAAAGGTCAAGGCTTGAGCACAAGATTTTGAAATCAAAGAGAGAGAGAGAGAGAGACGCTGAGGGATAGTGAGGGAAGTTGAAACACCCGTTATTTTAATGGGTATGATTTTTGATAAAATCATATAAATAAATATGTCATTTTAGCATTTTTACTAAGTCTCCGTAGTAAATATTTTAAATCTACCTATCACTCACTTATATCAGCCTTGTCCCACTACATTAATGCTCAATTAAATAGCATCCTTATCATTT
>CAMOHE010038015.1:0-10606 GCA_946598075.1 Artocarpus hirsutus | reverse complement strand
TGTATCGAATAGAGAAATCTAAATATGGTGACAAAAAAAAAACTGAAACTGTTTTGGTGTTCAAAAAACTAATTTTTTTATGTCTAAAAAAAAAGGAGCCATTTCCCAAAACATTTTTCCCCCCAAAATCCTTTTTTAAAAGTACCCCATTGCGCCTCCTCCTCATGACACCTCCTCTCCCTCGGAATCACAAGCTTATGGCCTTTTCTTCTGCTGGAATTGGGCATTGTTGAATTTTGTTTTTCCCTAATAATTGAATATGATAAGTTTCGTTTTAATGCAGCAATATACATGATGGATTCATTCCATGATTCCTCTGCTTTTGAATTTTATGATGATGAGTTTTGTTCCAGAAATATATATGATGTCTGTCATATGTTTTGAATTCTCTTTCCATTTTCTAAATTTTAGTTTATTTGGGCATATGTGCAAGTGATGATAAGCGAATGGGTTCTTGTTCTTTGATGTGCCTAGATCATGCTTTTTGGATTTTTGGTACTTAAATGCCGTAATCTGATTTGGTTTATTGGTTACATTTTGAATTAAATCAATTCATTTTGTAAGAGATAGAGGAATGAGGATTTAAGATTTCCTGAAAATTGTTGCTAAACGTGCAGAATTTTCATTCTTTTTGTTCTGTTCCGTTGATGTTTTCTCTCTTCTTCTTTTATTTCAATATTTTATCCCATACTCTTGTTTGCTTGGGGGAAATTGTGTAGAAAATTAAGACTGTATCTTAATCGTGACTTGGAGTGACAGATTGACGAGTGAGTGTTGGGTAGAAATGATGCTTTTTAATTTGGAATGCAGGATGATCAAGGATAGCTTTGGTTGCTAGGGTGAAGATTGCGTTTCATAAAGATACGTTTAAGTTTTAATATGTATTTCAGTGGGACAATGAATCCTTGAAATCCGTATGGCCTTGTTTTAGAGCATGATATCAGATGGGATTGCCGTGACCATATCTTGAATTTTCTTTGGGTACGAGAACTTGTGAAGAAGAAAGAAATGGTGGACTTGTTTTTGTTTTACAATTTTTACGCTGGCTACTCTGTTATTTAAGAAGATGGGGTTTTGTACCTTTTTTTGAGTTCAGGCTATGTTTTTTAAGAAGATGGGGTTTTGTACTTTTTTTGAGTTCAGGGTTGCTGAGTTTAAAAAAAAAAGAACAAGGACCAATAATTTTAAATAGTTTGAGGACCTATCGGGTAATTTAATGTTTATCTTAAAACAAAAAAAAAATATAAAAAGAAGACTCGAAAAGACAAATCTAAATAGGTCAAAAGGCTTAGAAAACAAACGAAAAATCCAGAGACAACACCATGAACCTAAACCCCAAAAAGCTAGGGGATAAATGTGCAGTTCTAACCAAAAAATAGAAAAGATGTCTCCTTAAAATCTTGTAAGGCCTTTAAAATATTAGTTATAACTGTAAATAATGTAAAACTTTCAACGGTTATAATAAAAAGTAAAAAATTGCTACAGTATAAAGCTCTCACATACTATAATTTTTAAACTTAAAACATATATCTCAATTGATTCTCTAAACGAAAGTTTAGTAGGGGAAAAAAGAAAGTCCAGCCAAACAAAAGAGCGAAAGTTCTTCCTAGTAAATAACTGAACGATATTATCGTTTAAGTTAGTGGCACTTCTCGCTAAATTATTATATTGTACTTAGATGCCAACAAAACGGCACTACGAAAATATAAAATAATTGCCGTCACTCTTTTTGGGGAAAGAAACACTTAATAAAATTTGTGCTGCAAGATTCACAACTAAAAAGTGTTATTAAATATATTAAACTTTAAAGACTTACAAGATATATACTGTTACTTTTCCTTTGTAAAGTACACAGACTATAAAAATTGAATTTTTAGTTGTAATATTTTTTAACAAAATTTTTAATCATGATATTTTTGTATGATTAATATGCATCTAGTCATAACTTTAATTGAATTTTTTATTATGACTAAAACTTTTAGCTACAAAATTTTTAGTTATTAAACCATTTGTGACTAAAAACTTTGTAGCTTTTAATTAAACAAAAATTTAATTAAAGTTGTGCCTAAATACACATTAGCCATAATATTTTATTATGACTAAAAATTTTGCTAAAACTATTGTAACTTAAAGTAGTTTTTTGTAGTGACGTATGCGGGTTAGGAAAAATATGTGAATAAATTATTTATGTAAGTATATACTTAAATAAATTAAAGGAAAAATGTTTTCATTTAATTAAAACTAGTTTTGAAAATAAAATAATATACAACAAATTTATTTTAAAACAATTTAATAATTGCTAAAAATAAATTAAAGCAAACAAAATTGATAAAATGCAATAAACAAGAAATATTACAAAAATGATTAATTAGAGATTAAATTTTAATTAGGCACACTAATTTATCAATTTTTACATACTAATTATGATTAATTAAATTTGGATATTACATGTTCCTACTCAAACATTTTTTGTGCGCACACATATTTAAGCCAAACACAAATTTTTATTGAAACATGCATTTCTATCTATTTGTTATTTTTTGCTTGCTTTTAAATCTTGTCTTATAAATTTCCCTTATTAAAAATGTTCTTCTAATCTACTCTTATTAAAATAACTTGTCTCAAATATGCAACTACCTAAACAACATTTTTTGTAGTCTTTTTTTTCCAAAAGCCCTCATAGGTAATTTTTTTTTTCCAAATTGTCCCACTGAAATAATTCTTTCTTGAATGCGTCTAACATTTTTCTCCATAACTCTCCCAAATAATTTTTTTTCCATATATGCCCTGTAAATAATTTCTTGTCTAATTTACTCCACTAAAAACTTATTTTCTTTTATATATGCTCTACTTAAATGGTTTTTTTAATAAACTAATCTTTGAAGAAGCTCTGTATTAAAAATTCAATCATAAATTATTGAAGAAATTTTAGATATTCATATATAAAAAATTTTAACATACTCAATATACGAAGCTAATTTTTCAAACACATGCCACATTGTTTTTTATTTAGAAATTGCATACTTAGGATAGATTAGCTGTGTTTTTTGCTGATACCAATGTTTCTATTGTTGTTCCAATAATATTCTACCCCCCTAAGACGGGGGACCCAAAGAAATTTTTTTTTTTTTTTCACGGATAAGATGTTATTATGAATATAAGTTCACCAAAATGTAGGATGTGTAGTCAGCTTAAACATTTGAAAAACTGTGTGCAAGAAATATAGTAGGTGAAAACCAAAAACAGTAATTCCTACAATTAGTCTAACTATATATGATATAATACTCACCAGTATTACCAAGATTTCATTGCGATTGATTGTTTCTTGTCAATTACCCTCAGTTTCTCGATATTTGGAAAGAAAGGACCAACCAAGAGGAAGGGAGGACCGACCGATTACCAATTAAAGTAAGTCCGTCAATTTTGATTGGTTTTGAAGTTGATAATACCTGTAGTTGGTCTAGAAATCAAATCCACCACAACTATCAGTTAAAAACAACAATAAAATATATATATATATATATATCGATCTTTTAGGATATGGGAATGAAATTATTTTCAGTACTGGCGATGACATGCACTACAAAAGCTAAGCTTTTAGAAATGGCAATTTTTAACAAAATTTTTAATGACAATAAAATATTATGATTATTATGCATTTAGTCAATTTTTAATTGAATTTTGGTTCCGTGATTAAAAACCTTATTGCTATAAGTTATAATCACAACAAAAATTTAATTAAAAATTATAATTAAATACACATTATAATGTGATTAAAAGTCTTGTTAAAAATTATTGCAACTAAAAATCTAGTTTTTTTAAGTGATGTATACGGGTTTAGCACCATCCATCACGCTGCTGACACTTGTGTAATCAGCCGGGCTTTTTTCGTCTTCTTTTCCGGGTTGTGCAGAAAACTTTTTAAGGAAGCATAGCAACCATAAACGTTGTTTGGGGGATCATTTTTTGGTTTTGGTGTTTGTTTAGCTCAGTACTATGAAATGGATCAACGGATTCAATTGGAGGGTATCAATTGTGCAAAAAATAATAATGAATAAATAAATCACGTAATCGAGTGGAATGCTTGCGAGGGGAATGATATGATGCATTCGATATCAGAGAGCAGTGGTAACCATGGACAGCAAGGTGGATAAAAATTTTAGGATATGGGAATGAAATTATTTTCAATGTTTAGGCTCCTTTCAGGAGTATTGAAAATGACTTTTCTCTCCAATGATATAGTCTCATTCTAGATATTTTGTTTGGCATTTAATGTTGCTCAACTTTTTTAAATATTCTTTACTTGTCTCTTTATATCATGTGATTGCTTGTCGCTTAAAGCACGGGTGAAGTTTCGTACTCATTAAAGAACTGCTACAATTGGTAGCTCTTGGCTAAATCCAATCGAAGTTATTGGGAATCTGAGAGAGAAAACAAAACTTACAGTGGCAACAACATGAAAAGCTTAACAGTTATAAAGATTTGCATTCTAAGTATTACGTCAACCCATTTAGATTGTCGGTTTAAACTAAAAATATGATAAAATATTTAAATTTTATAAAAAAAAATATTATAGTTAAACAAGTTTAAAACGGAGTGAGTTGAATGAAATTAATGTTTTCAAATAGGCTATACGTTTCTCTTTCTTCTTTATTACTTTTATTATTCTTTCTTCATTCTTACTTTTATTATTAAAAGTAACTCTATTAATTTAATCTCAGTTGGGAATCTAAGAAAGAGGAAACAAAAACTAACTGTAACAGCTATCTACAGGAAAAGAGTACGTTTTCTTTTTCTTCTTTTTCCTTAAAGTTTTCTATTATTTTTTAAATGCATTATTATATTTCAAGGAAAGAATCTCGACCAGCCGGCCTGTGTGTACAGTAGAGAGTTGATTTTATAAGTACATATATATGTATATATATATATATTCACACACACTAGCTTATCTCATTCTCATGCAACCAAAAATTTTTCCAACTATAGCTGCGTAGTCCTCAAAATCGTCTGCTACTTCCGTGGACTTGTCGTGGTTCCTTATATTTAGCCATTTTTTTTTAGCCATTAATGGATCCCAGTCTCTACAAAGCCGCCAAGTACGGCAAAATCGAAGCCTTCAAGCAAACTAATGATTCCGACCCCCAACTCAACCAACTACTAACTCCAGACAAAAACACGGTCCTCCACATTCACATCACATCCTCCATAAATGACGAAACTTCCTTCGTTGAAGAGATCCTTAATCTCTGTCCGGCGCTTCTCCGTCAGCCCAACAACAGCGGAGACATTCCGCTGCACGTGGCGGCAAGGTACGGCCACGAAAGGATAGTGAAGCTTCTCATCGCTCGAGCAAAGGCTGATCACCATGATAATGATATTGAGAGAGGAGAGAAGGCGGCGAAGGAGATGGTAAGGGCGAGGAACTCTACGAATGACACGGCGTTGCACGAGGCGGTGCGGTTCGGACATGTTAAGGTAGCGAGGGTATTGGTTGAGGAAGATTGTTCTGGGCTTCATGAGTACTACAGCGCCAACGAGGATGGGGAGACGCCGCTTTACATGGCGGCGGAGAGAAAGCATGATGAGTTGGTGAGCGTGATGTTGGACATGTGTACGCCGCCAACGGCGACTGATGGGCCCTGTGGGAGAACCGTGCTGCACGCGGCGGTGATAAATAACAACAATGGTAGGTGTGGGATTGAATTGATTTTTTTTAGCACTACACTTTTTCTTAATTAGTTTTTTCTTGAGGAATTTTTTTTATGAGTTGTGTTGGAGCATCCATTCTAATTCGTCTTTTTTCTTTTTTACCATCTTATATTGCCGAGAGTTGTCATTTTTAACTGATGATTATGTAATCTCTTACATTGCCATTTTTTATCAGTCTTATCATAAGGATTAATTACAAAGATTTTCCGTTAATTATAGTCTTGGTGACATTGTCCTCATAAATTTTTAAATGTGGCATGTATTCCCTTAACTATGAAATATTAACAAAAATACTCCTTTTGTGAAAACTTTTAATAAAACATGGCATATATTAAGATTTGTTACATAATATAAGCGTATTTTGGTTTGAATTTAAAAACGTATTATAATTTAGAAATTTAAAATGTCAAAAATACAAAATAAAAAACCTTAAAAAATATTTTTAAACAAATAATTTCTACTTTCATTTTCATGTGACTGCATCTAGATAAGCTAATAGTCTAATGATTTAATAAACTGTTCAACAATCCCATTATTCACTTAAAATTGTGTCATTTGTATTCAAAATCATAATTTAAGGAAGTTTTTTGCTAATATTTCATAAATCAAGGGAACACAAATGCTATATTTTAACGTTCAGGGGAACAAATGTTATATTTTGAAGTTCAGAAGACATAGTATTACATGGGCTATAGTTAAGGGGAATTCTTGTAATTAATTCTTATTCTAATTGATATCACAGTTTTTTGTTAAAACCGTCATGTAAACTATAACTTTACACAATGGTTTTTGTCAAAAACTATCGTATAAGAGACCATCGTGAAAACCCCAATTTCCACGACAGTTTTTGTATTTTTTGCTCGTCCGTGCATTTTTGCGCACATTTAACACAACCGTTAGTTATAAACCATCGTGTAATATGCAACGTATAATCAACAATTTCTCCTACTGATCATCTTTTTTGATAAATAGATGTAATTATAACTTTTATTACACATTAAATAAGGATGTTAAAACTAATCATAATGAGAGTAAATTGTCTATTTTTGTCTGTTAATGTGAAATTTCACGAGATTTTACCAATTAATTACTTATCATACTTATAGCAAAAATATTTAGGATTAAAATTCACCTTCTATTAGCGTGTGATGCTTAATATTCGCTATTGTCACTTTGCATTGTTTATAGTAAATTGCCTACTTCAAATATAAGAAAGCAGTGTCTTTTTTTCCTTTTAATTATTGTGTAGATTGATTTATTTAGATCATATTATTTTGCATAAAATTTTATGAGCAATTTTATTAATATAAATTTCCAACAAACAAAAGTGCCTATAAATTGAAGTTTCTTCCAACCAATAAAACACCTTAATAAGAGAAACTAAGCTAGTTTTGATTGTTCAGTATATTTCCCAATTAAGAAACACGCTTATTTGAACCACATGGCACCACAACGTAGCTCCAGCAAACTCGTATAAAAGATTAAATATTGTCCTTCCGATTCTCTCAACGGGATCAGGTTTCGTCGTTTCTTTGCTCATTTTTTAATAAAGAAAATTAAATAACCCGTTTGGTTTTGTTTTTAGAATTTTTAAAAATATTTTCGCATATTTTTCAAGCAAAAAATTTTAAAAACACTCTCAGTATAATTTTTAAAAAAATTTTATTTTCTAAAACAAAAACATTTTTATCTATTTTCGAAATAATACCAAACAGCCCTATAAATTTTCATTCTTTCTCCTTTTTCTCCCCCTTTTTCTCTCTTTTTCTTATTGTTTTTCCCATTTGTCTTATTCTTGCTTTTTTCCCCTTTTTTAAATGTCACCTTTATAGTTCTTTTTTTTTTTTTTTCCTGGTTACCCCGTCAAAATAATTTTCCTAGTTAAAGGCAATCTGTTTTTCCATGGATCTTCTTAAAGGATGAAACATTTCATTTCTTGAGTTTTCTTTGCTCATTTTTTATTTAGTGCTATTGCTCCAATTTTTTTTTTTACTTCCATGACTTTCCCTATTACTTTTCGCCCTACTATATTTTCTACTTTCGCATTCACTTTATTAAATTTTTTAATTACTTTGGCATATACACACACACACATATACGAGGGGGTGAATCCCCTCTTTTTTTTTTTTTCCTTTTCATTCTTTCTTCTTTTTCTTCCCTTCTCTCTATCTGTTTTCTTTTTATTTTCCCCCCTTTGTTTTATTCTCGCCATTATCCCCTATTCTTAATGTGACATTCATAAATACTTTTTCCCTAATTAAACAGTTGAGATAATTTCTACTCATACATGTTCCAATCTAAACAGTGGTCTTTTTCTTAGGAATTATTTATTAGACTAAGTGTACCACATCATTATGTATATATGGTACATCCTTTTAATAAATATTTAATATTTGAATTATTTATCAATGTGGTTTTGTCCAGTCATATTTCTTTGATCTCCTAATCACAATTATCATAAATGCCCATCTAAATCTTTCATGTCAAATTCTTCAAACAATAATAATATTCTTAATACTTTAATCTTTTCCACACTTAGATCAATGTCAAAACTTAGGAAAAAAATAAAAATAAAAAAACAACGTTAATAATTGTTTCAATTTATGTCAACACACACACACACACACATATAGGGGGCAGTACTTGAGATATTAATTATAATATATCTTAAAACCAAAAGATAATACTTATAGTTACAATATAGTGGCTTGTTTATTGCACTTGGCTCGCCTTTGTTTGGCTGTTTTGCCTTAAAGAAGTTTTCATTCAGGGGGAAAAAATAAAAATCATAACTTGTTTCCGTATGATAGAAGGATATACTGTATGGTGGTTATTTGTTGTATATACATAAGTCGTTTTTTTAAAGAAACACACACACACATGTATGTATGTACATTGTTTTGGTATCTTTTTTATCATTAAAGTGAAAATAATATTTTGGTAATGTGTTATGTTGAATGATAGACTGTATTTTTGGTTATATAGTTATCATAAAAGTGAAATTAATGTTTTGCTAATGTGTTGTACTGATGAGTCCTACCTTTTGAACTGTAGAAAATGTACTTTATTTTAAAAAAAATATATTAAGAACATTAATAATATTTGAAATTGATGAAGGTAAAAGATTTAGGTGGAGTGTTTATTATGGTTGTGATTAAGAGAGAGAAATATGATTGGATAAAACAATATTTACAAATCATCTAAATGTCAAGCATTTATTAAATGAGTGTATATGATGACGTGGCACAAGTCTATTGAATAATTTCTTTTTTTCGCTCTTTATTTTTTGATTAATTTTTTATTTACATCTTTTGGCCCTTCATTTTTCCCTATTGCTATTCTCCCTAATATATTTTCTATTTTCCATCGACTTTATTAAATTCTTTTTTCAATAACTAATTACTTTGGAATTATGTATAAAAATAATATTTTTTTTCTAATTTATCCCTATCACATAATTTTTTTGCCCAATGGCCCTCTTATGTGTTTTTTTTTTCCTAATTGTACCATTGAAATAATTTATCTTCAAATGTAGCTATAACTAAAGATGTTTTTTCTTCTTAATGCTTCCAAATAATTTTTCATTTGTAACACCTTAAATAATTTGTGGTCTAATTCGCACCACTATAAACTTTCTTTTTGCTTTTAAATTTGTTCTGCCGAAACTTTTTTTTACTCGCTAAAGTTTCAAGAAAATATAAATCAAAAAAATAAATTATAAATTTTCAAACAAATTTCACATCATCCTATTAGGAAACAAATATAGCATACTAAATGTGCATACGTGGAGCCCGTGTTTCAACTAGTATTTACGAGTTCCTTGAACTCTGCATTACGTTTACAACTACATGTAAGTAGAAAAGAAAAAAATCAAATAATAATTAAATAATGTTATTTTTATGTAATGAAACATAAAATATAGAAAGGCACAGCTCTTCAATAAGGTAATTAACTTATGAATATTGTACCCTTTGAACCCATTAAATTTTAATATATAATTCGATTTCGATTTATTTTTTATGTTAGCTGAAATTAATAAACGTGAAACGTGTTAAAAAAGCAAATATATATAATAGATGGACCTATAATATATATATATATATATATATATATAGTAGATCCAATTCTTAAACATTTAATATTTTGTATTTCTTTAGTAATGACATGGAAAATTTTAGAAAAACTGGGACATCTAAAAAAAAAAGCATATGACAGAGGTTGGGTTCCACTTCACTTTGGAGCACACCTGAATTAGATGCCAATTGTAAAGAATTTGTTAAGATGGGATAAAGATGCAGCCTACATCAAGGACAAAAAAGGCAGGACACCTCTTCATCTTGCAGCCTCCAATGGCAAAGCTCAGATAATGTCGGAAATCCTTTCAAGTTGCCCTGATTGCGGCGAATTGGTCGACGATAGAAGACGGAACGCTCTTCACTTTGCTGTTGAAAGCAATAAAATCCCAGCAGTAAGGGTAATCCTGGATGACCCTTCATTAAATAGTCTTTTAAACGGAAAAGATTTTGAAGGAAACACGCCTCTCCTTGTTAGCACTGCACTTGGCCACACGAAGAGTCAAATGACTTTGGTTACTTCCACCAAAATGGTGGAGACGATGGCCTTCAACAAGAAAAACCGGAATGTGCATGACGTTGCTGAAACCACTTGGAAGGTAAGGGTATCTATCTTATAACTCCTTGATTTTCTGGAGGACTGTGTTCTAATCATGCCACAGTATGTTTTGATTTGTTTTATAGATCAAAAACTATATCCTGTTGCAACAATTAAAAAATATTGCAAATGAATAACCATAAAAGGAAATGACACGATGGCATAGTTATTTAACTTGGTGCAAAACTTAAGGGAAAAAACCGTAAGTGCTAATCACACTAAATAA
>CAMOHE010038014.1:0-11440 GCA_946598075.1 Artocarpus hirsutus | reverse complement strand
TCTTGACTTATATCTTTTGATGTATCAAAAGGTGACATTCACATTTTATGTTAGTATGCATGCCGGTACGTTGGAGACATGACTCTTGATAGCGTGGACCTGTTATTCATAGATATGGAATCCATAGCTCCTCTTTTATCCTCTTATATGCGTGATCCTGTAATTGAAAAACTGGAGCACTCAACCATTTGGAAATATAGCTGTAACCAAATAGTTTACTCTCTTTGGATGGTAAGTTTTCCGATGGTGAGATAATGAAACGTAAGAGAAAAATAATCAGGAAGATAAGACAGAATTTATCCTTAAGCTGATTATGGATATCCTATGGGGACACAATATATTATGATATGTCAATGAGACTTAGCTATTCGGGAGTTGTAATTATATATAGTTCGAGAGTGCAGCTTTAAGCTTTTAGTGGAGTAGTGTTAGAGTTGATAATTATGAAACATAAATCTGAGATATTGGGTTTCATAATTATCGAGAGCTTAAACTATATAAGTCCATCAAGTCCTCTTTGCTAGCTCATAATAAATTCTGTAATGATACGGCATGCTTTTCTATTAAATTGCTGACTTATATTAAATTATTAAATTGGCTGAAATTCAATAAGATCAGATAATTCATATATGTTTATCAGTTGAATTAATTTTGTGAAAAATTAATTTAAGATGAACTTGTTGAATTATCAGGATCAGATAATTCATGTCTGTTTATCGATTGAATAAATTTTGAGTAAATTAATTCAAGATAAACTTGTTGAATTATTAGAAATATTTATTTTTCGAGAGATTATCTAGATATGACTATTTTAATCAAATAACTTTTCTATTAGGTTATTTGACTTAAAACTAAGGCTTTATCTTAAGAATCTTGGGTGAAAAATAAAAGATTTGTAGGGATCATTTATCATAAGTTTGACAGGCCGATCTTCAAGTTCGGCCTGTCGATGAAGTAAGTTCGACAAGCCGATCTGCTTAATCGGCCTATAGAAGGAACTATAAAATAATTACATGTTTTTGTTCGATTTTATTAGATATTGATCCAGATTCAAATTTTTGAGGCCTAATCTGATAAGGACTTACCCCTGGGCCCAACCTTTATAAATAGGGTGTGAGACTTAGAAGTTATTTAGATCAGTTGAGAAATCTAGAGTGAGCACTTTGTTCTGTAAGTCTCTGAAACTTCCTTGAAGAGCTATAGTTCACACATCATGAATTTTAGTTCTAGGTATTTCTCAATTGGTTGGAAGGAGAGTCACCAAGGAAAGGCTGTACAAGTGTGCCCAAACACACACCAATCATGGATAGAGAATAGCAAAGAAGATCAATTGGTTGAGCTTTTCTGGAACGTTCTTCTCTTCACAGATTGCAGGAGCTTTTTGGCAAACAAGGTTAATAAGATTTGAATAATTTATGCATATAGTATGTCAAACTTGTGTTTTGAAAAATATTTTGGTATAAAAATTTTAAATTTCTGCTGCATACTACTTTTCCAACATTCATACCTTTGCCTACACATTTGTCACTAGCTCAACAGTGATTCTATTCTGGCCTCCTAGCTGAATTTACTATAGCATGAAATAACTAGGTGAACTATTACTCAGTAAGTCCAAATATAGCCCACAGATATATCCTACTTGTATGCATGATCCATTTATGCTTATTTATGGAGATTAATTATTCTTTTCATATCTCTAACATAACTAGGGCCCAATTGTTTGTACCATATGCGCACAAGTCATCATAACACCAAAACCAAAAAATTGCTTAGGACTACCCTTGAGTCAGAGTAGGTACAATAAATTTT
Source organism: Artocarpus hirsutus (assembly GCA_946598075.1). NCBI lineage: Eukaryota > Viridiplantae > Streptophyta > Magnoliopsida > Rosales > Moraceae > Artocarpus > Artocarpus hirsutus. Next base: position 9,631 of record CAMOHE010038014.1, on the reverse strand, counting down.
TGTTCTTTGTCTAGTGAATCTTTTTACCAATTTGTTAATTTAGGATGACATACCATATATGATGATTTATTGACTTACAATAAGTGCATATCAAATGCTTCACTCTAAATGCCTTAAATAGTGTGTGTGTATATGTATAAATATATATATTATTATCTTTTTCCATAAACCCTCTATTTCATATTATAGGTGGGGTTTGAACTTACTTGGGATTGATACAACACTAACCAATTTCTTGTTCCTCTGTTATCCATCTAATTGTCCTGTTTAGACAATTTATTGTCATGAGCTAACTTACTACCATCAATTTATATGTCAATACAAGATGTAAACGTTAATACTAAATCAGGTTATTACTTGGTTTAAAAACCCGAGCACTATGGATCTTATTTCTCTTAATTCACGACCCCTTATCATTACTAATGAAATATGAAAAAATTCTCGCTAAAGGGTGTTTTTCTATTTTGGACATTTTAGGATCTGTTTGGGTTATTTTGCAAAAAAATAGCGTTTTTGCCCTCGGTGAGCCTTATTAAACTTTTTGGGCCTGTTTTTGCTAGTTCTACACAAAATGTTACTTATTAACAATGGGACAAGAAATCAAGGCGTCGATTCTCTTTTTCCTGCAATAAAAACCTATTTTAATAAACTTTACAATTTTCAACCTGGTTATTGAAAATTTAGACGATTTTGGCCCTGGAACCAAAAATGATCATTTTATATTGTTGGCTTTTATTTTTAACAAGGATTAAAATTCTTTCTCCAAAGTTCCTAACCCAAATTCCTTTTTATTTAAAAATGTTTTTTTGAAACTTGTATGATAAAATTTTGTAAAATTCATATCTCATAAAAGAATTTTGACAAATTGTCTACAATTATTAACAGTTTTGCCTAGATCTACATCTATTGTGTTTCAACTTTTTTAAAATTTCCACTGCACAATGGGGTTTTCTGCCACTTTTCAATTTTGCCAAGTTTGAACAAATCTTTTTCCCTTGAAATTTTCACAAAACCTTCTTCTTAAAAGTTGTTCATCTCACTATTTTGAACAGGTTTTTATGTCTTTTCTCACTATTTTGAATAGGTTTTTATGTCTTACTTAAAAATAAATAATTTTAAGATATGTCAAGGTTTCAATCTTTGAAAATCACCTAAACTTTGAAATTGGTTTAGGTTTTATCTAAATTGTCTTCAAGCACAAAAACTCTAGTTCCTAGCCATCCATTAATATAAATATACACAAAATACACCACATATACATGCCATTAATTTCCTTAAACATGCCATAGTGTAATTTTAAGTAACTACATACCAAACTTGCTTAAAAAAATCGACAACAACAAATTGGAAAATAGAAGTTAAGGCTTTTACTAAGAAGTTTGTGAGCTTGTGAACCTCCACAAGGCTTGATTGTTAACACTCTTCTCAAACAAAAACCATTGATAGAAAATTCTTATCAAGTTTCCCTTCAACCCAAAGAAAACCCTTGGAATGCTTAGAGAAAGTCTAGGATTTTACCTTCTAGAATTGCGTGGTCTTGAACTTGATCTATACTCTTGTTTCGGAGATGAATCTTTGGGTTGTTTCTGGAGCAAAAATTTTTGAGAGTGGAGCTATAGGGCTGCCGAACCAGTGGATGGAGGGAAGTGAAACATTTAGTTCACAATTGTACATGAAAAGGTAATTATATCTTGATCTTTTTTACAACTTTGGTAACTCACCATACATAGTGACCACTTAGCATCATTTTGTGATAAAATTTGGCTTAATTTGCATGGTGGGATTCGGCTACAAGGGGGAGTGGTGGCATTTTCTCCTTCTTTTGGATGTCCCCTTGGTGGGTCCCACAAGCTTTTTTAGACAGTGTGATTTTGCACTATACTATATCTTTCTTATACCATTAGGGTAAAACTAAAGAAATATGCATTTAAATAGTCTAGAATATTTTGACTTACTTTTTAATCTCCTTTTTTAATCCCAACACAATATCCCACGTATCTGTGTTTTTATTTAGACAATATACTTACACCGCACTGTGAACCTTTTACCTCTGTGTGTCTTTCTATACTGTATTATATCAACCAATGTGTTGTGGACATAGAATCCTTCATCACTTTAACTAACCGGTAATTAATCATTTTACACTGTTTTCGACTAAGACAAGCTTTTCTACTTTAATTAGCACTTTTATCATTTTTTTAATTTATGCCATAATATTACAAATAATTGTGATATAAATTTCATTTTGAAGATATTATTAATAAATTTTTGAGTATTTAAACTCACAAAATTTGTATATTAACAAGAACTTGAGTTGCACAAAATTAACAGATAAATTACGTATTAACATTATTCATTTATGATTTACACTTTATCGTAATTTATAAAAATAAAATTTATATGAAAAAATTCTTTAATTAAATCCAATTAAGTTCTGGATTTAAATTAATAATTTTTTTCTTGAGCATTACATTATGTATCTGGATGAAATAAATTGGTAGTTTTATTGGTGAACTGAGTGGCACACACGAGCTCTAGATCCAGAAAATTAGTCATCGGAGAGCCACAAGTCCAAAGTAGGAGGGTGGGTCAAATCCCACCGTTGAACAAGTGCGCTGTGCGTGCCAGGAACGGACCCAACCTAAAGTTTCCGCAGCTTAGAGTTTCTAGTTTACGTCTAAACTGTCAAATGTACTGTATGCACGCAAATCATTCTAGATGACCTTAACGCCAAGTCTGTTGAATAGATGTTTTGGCTGCACTTCATGACAATGGGGTGCAATACTTCTTTTAGTGTATGCGTCTTAAGTAGTTGATGACTACGAATCCAACCCGCCGATTAAGTTTTTCATCTCTTTTCTCTGTTGTTATTTTTTATTTTTTTATTTTTTTGTCCAAGTGTTAATCTCAGTAATGCAATCCACAAGGAGAAACGGGCTTAGCGTGGGATATGCCTATAATTTGAGATGTCAATCTAGTTGAAATGTAATTAGAAAGAGTGACAAACAAGATATTTTCTATTTTTTAAAAATAACAGATTTCAAAATATTTTGAAGCAAATAGCATATTTTCTACGTAAATAATTTTGTTTACCAATTTATTTAATAGAGGTAAATAAATTATTTTATAAGAAATAAATTATTTACATAGTAAATATGTTATTTACTTCAATTATTTTAGAATAGACTATTTATTTCCTTAAACTTTCAGGGAAAAAAAAGTATCTACTGTAATTATCGGATTTTATAACATGATTTCTATTCTCAACTATTCATGAAAAAAAATTGTTAAGAAGATGGAAGTTATTTTTGACCACATGTTTAGAATAAATTAGTCTGTTTTTTTAAAAGCAAATATTGTACATACATCAAATAAACTCGAGTTCATCATCGAACACATCTCCCATCGACCGTGACGGCGATAGACTCAGAGTTTATAATCGATAAACTATAGCTTATTCATAATTAATGAAAGTTATTTTGTAATTTTAAATTTAGAATTAATTTGGAGAAGTTATTTATCTAATTTAGAACAAAATATGGTCATTTATTTAAAAAAAAAGTTTAAAAAAGACATTTGTCTCTGTAAAAAAAAAATGCTATCAAAATAAGCTTTGCTACTTCTAGGCACTAGAAGGCAAGACCATTTGCTTGGTAAGAGAGATATAGGAATGACTATAAGGATAGAAATCACGATCAGCATTTACTTCTCTTTTTGGTTGCATTCAGCAGTCAACTTAACTTGTCGGTTAATTCACGCTGAAAAAGAAAAAATCAACTCAGAATTGGCCCCCTGAATTGGACATGGCTTTCTTTCTTTTTTTCTTTCTTTCTTTTCATTGTTCCTGGCAGCCATTAATTTATGTCATCACAAAGACGGAAAGGGAAAACAACAGATATTGTGGACCAAAACCATCAATGTTAATATTATATTTATCACCGAAAAATATAAAAATGACATATTTGGTATATTCTTTTATTTTTATAATCTAATAAATTATGCTATTTAAAATACCTTATTTACCTTTTGTCATAATTATTAAACTTTAAAATTTGTGAAAGTAAACTTTTAATATTAAAATAATTAAAAAATAAAAATGTTATAATTATTGAAGCAAAAAAGTCAATCTACTAACCAATAAGAATTAAATTTCAAATTTATTATGTGCTTAACTTTGTGGCAAATATAGCAAATTTAGCATAAAAAATAACTTTGCATTGGAAAGTGTTTCTTTTTTTTTTTACTCAAATACTAAGAGCCCATTTATTTTAAGCATGAAGTGGATTCTTTGGACTCAAATCTTTATATTGGATTTGAATATATGTTTGATGACATCAATATTCGAATCTCTATTCGAATTGTAATTGAATTTTGAGTATAAAATTTGTGTTTTAGCTTCCGCTTGAATTCACAAGATTTGAATCCAAATACTACATTACAATATTATGTTTATTTTTTCAGATTTTTCCTTTCCTATACATGAAAAAAAATACCATCTTTTTCATTTGATATCCAATTGAGACGATTATTCTTTCATAGTGTTCATAATGAAGAGACGAAGAAACCAAAATCCATATTGCATCTTTTTTAATACCATGAACATCAAGATTTTATTGGATTTGTTAGAAAATTAAAAAAATATTTCTACCACCTATCCAAGCACAAATTTCAATTTTATTCTCTATTCATATTAACATTCTAACTACGCATCAAAATATCAACTCTAATAACAAATCAAATGACACAATTTATCACACAATTCAAATCAAAATATTTAAATCAACATAATTCGAATCCGTCTATCAAATAGGCCCTAAATTTGTCATTGACACAATGCTCCGATTCCACACATCTTGGACTCTAAATAGTTAGTCATGTTGGTATGATACAATACAATTGAAGTAATTAATTTATGAGTAGATTTCTTGCTCTCCAAGCATCCAATAAGAACAAGTGAAACTTTAGTTAAATAAAAAGGCAAGGGACCAGCTTGAATGATAGGGATCCAAAAATATGGAAGATTTTTGAATATCTATGTGCTGTGTGTTGGTTTGAAGATCCTTCTTCTGTTATTTCGGGAGAGAGAGCAATTAAAGAAATTTAACATTGGTAAACTAATTACCTTGAAAAAGCATCAAGATATTATTTTATTTTAATTTTGACAAATTTTTGTCATAGTATATGAGACAGGTTACTTTTTTTTTTTTTTTTTGACAATTAGGCTGGTACAATATTGACTAAAATCACTACAACCACTGCAGTTTTTTTATTCTATGGGAGGAGGCACACGAACTAGGATATAATAGGAAACCTCTTGTCTAGAAAAAAAAAAAAACACACGAAATAAGCAATTTATAAAAACACACATAGGCTAAGGAACCTGATGAGATAAAGAGCAGAGCATAAAACAAAATCAACAAGGGAAGAGATGTTCTCATTTTTGTTCTCCTGAAAACATTGAAGAGGTGGTGCCACTGTCTTGAAAATTACTCTGCAAAGAAAACTAAGCTCTCCTCATTGTCATCGAAGAAGTGGAGATGTCGCGGAACTGGAGGCACCTCGACTTCAATAACGCCCTCAAGGATTTGAATGACTTGACCGATGTTTGGCCGATGAGCTTCATCATCCTGGATGCACCAACAAGCAACTTTACACACTCTTTCAACCTCTTCTACGTCCGCACAACCTTCTAATTCTTCATCTAATAGGCTAAGCACGTCACCTCCTTGGACTACAACGGTTGTAGCCATACTTGGGAAGTACTTTACTTTTTCATTTGATGCAATTCGATCTGAGTTTCTCTTCCCAGATACAAGCTCGAAAAGTAACATTCCAAAACTGTAGACATCTACTTTGGATGTTATTGCTACTCCAGTGATCCACTCTGGTGCAAGATAACCTCTTGTCCCTCTCATGGTTGTCAGTACTCGGCTAAATTCCCTCCCAATGAGTTTGGCTAACCCAAAATCTGCCACTTTGGGACAAAATTCCGCGTCTAAGAGAACATTTTCGGGCTTGATATCGCAATGTATGATGCAGTCTCTGCACTTCTCATGCAAATAAACTAACCCTCTTGCTGTTCCTAACGCAATTTGGTACCTTGTTTTCCAATCCAAAACGTTCGTATTGTTTTTATGGAATAGGTGAGTAGCTAAGGAGCCATTGGACATGTAATCATAGACCAACAACTTTTTAGCACCTTGTGAGCAGAACCCTCTTAGTCGAACTAGATTAACATGTTGGATTGTCCCAATTGTGCTAACTTCTGCCCGAAATTGTTTCTCTCCTTGGCCAACACCTTCAAGCTTCTTCACTGCTATCGTTGTAGAGTCGGGCAATATTCCCTTGAAGACTGAGCCAAAGCCTCCTCCACCCAATTTCTCTGAGAAGTTCTTTGTTGCAATTTGCAAATCTCTGTACCCAAATGCCATCAACGACCCCTCCATTCTGTTTCCTATGGAAATTTTCTTTATCCTTAATACTAAAAACAAAAAAAGGACTATTAATATTATTGACCCAACAACTAGGCCAACCAAAGCACCAGTGCCTAGTCCCTTTCCGTCTTTAGTACCTCGAAACTCAGAAGCAGCCAATCGAATGTAGAGACTTCTTCCCCTTCTATCACTTGAATCAAGCTGTTGTAGATTTAAAAGATCTCCATTCCAAATGGAACAACCAGTGTTGTCGTAAGAATAAGCATTGCAAGAACAGTCGTTGAAGCAAGTTGATTCACATGCAGCAATATGCTCTACTTGCTCAGACTGTTTATCATCAGGCAACAACACGCTTGGAATCTCTAGGAATCTGTCTCTTCCGCTATTTGCACGACTGTTGTTCCCACACTGAAGCTTGGTTTTTCTTATGCACCCGCCAGAGTGGTCCTTCAAATCCCAATCTTGTTGCGACTTGGGCTTGAACCCATTCAAACAGCTACAAGTTGGTGTGGACTTCTCATTGCAACTTCCAAATGCACCACAAAGAGAATCGACTTCGCATTGTTCTCTCGGTTGAGACCAATACAAATCCCATTTTTTATTAGGCATCAATATCATTTCCTTAACCTGGCCCGAAACATCAATCACAAATCTAAATAATCCATCTGTATTATTGGGAGTATAGATATTTTTCTTTTGGCCTGGAATAACAGAATAGCTGAAATACATCCCATTCTCATTCGAAACAAAGGAGCAGTTGTAGTAATTATTAAAAGTTTCCCTCATCTCAGGGACTGAGCTGAAACTGTTGGAGCTTGCATCCCAAGTTCCAATAGTCCAGTGGACCCTAGACTTATTCCACAACATCACAAAAGTATTCTCACTTGGCAGTGGTTCGAAAGAGAAGAGGCCCGGGGATGGATCCTCTGAATTCTTCCATGAAATGACAACGTGCTTATAGTGGGTCTTTCTGTTATATCCAAGTCTACTACCCGGAAGCCACGTATCAGTTAGATGATCAAAACTTTCCCACAACGTTGGTTCTGACGAATTAGATACATCTTTTAAGACAAGGTTTCCATTGTCCAAAAGAACAGCTTTTATTGAAGCTGTACTACTGGAGTTCACATCAGTTGACCAAATTGGGTATTTGGACTCATTAAAGAGAACTAAATTGCCATGTGAGATTCTTAGTTCTGAAGAAAATGTATCCAAGACTGGTTTTTCTCTATTTGCCACCCAAACTACGGTTTGTGTGGCATCTTTGTACCACATGCCTACGTAGTAGTTTGAAGAATTACCTGGTCTAAAGAATCCCAGTACGAAGATTCCGCTTGCGGAGACGATGGTTTGGTCTCCAGAGAGAGAATGGTTCGCAGAGATGGTATCAGCTCCAATGGACATATGGTGCTTGAGAATTAGGCATTGGATGAGAACAAAAAGCATAAAAGCTGGTTTGGTCTTCTCACGATCCATGGTTGGACACATTTTTTTTCAGATGGGTTTGGAATTTGGAAATAGGACTTTTGTTTCAGTTTGAGTAAGTTTTTAAGCTATTCTGTGAAGCTCGCTGGTGATGTATAGGAATGAAAGCAGCAAGATTTTAAGCCGACCAAGTGGAATTATTGAGACGTGACAAGGCTGACTTTTCCAAGTAACTCTTGCTAATAATATTTGAAAGCTGTCATTTGAAACAATTAATTAAATATTATAATATATGAGAGTTTTATATTATAGTTTATTTTTTTTATAATATAGCATGTGAAAGTTTTACGCTGTAATAATTAAAAGTTTTGATTAAAACTGACAAAATGAAACACTCTAATAGTCTAAAAGGATATTTAGATGGTAGCTTCAAATTACCAACTTAAACTGAAAATGCTATAGTAATTTAAAATTTTATGGAAAAAAACTATGGTATGGAATTTTTTCGCTACAAAAAGTTGAGCTAAAAATTCTATAATTTTTTGCACCATAATTGAAGACAACCCATTTATAATTTAATTTTCTCAAGATCAAAGGATGAACGGCAAGCATAGTGTCAAAATTCTTAGGTGATTGTATCTTATGATTCAATAAGTTAAAGCATAAATCTCTCTAACTTATATACCCAATTTCCGAAATATAAAAAACAAATCAAAATTACCTCTTTGTCTAATTCTATTTGTAAAACTAATAAAGCACGTGATATTTATTGAAGATTAAAAATATTTTAAAAGATTATGTAAAAAAATTAAATGTTAAAACAACAAAAAAAAAATATTTTATTTTTTATTAAAAGCCTAAAAGGAAGATTAATCACAGAGAATCCTAAATTAAAATTGGAAAATACAATGGTGGAGGGCACAAAAATTCTTCACAGGTGGAGAATTTTTATTAGGTCCATTAGGTCTTAGATCCAATAGCTACTAATAAGTCTTTCCATAAGAACAAAGATGAAGACCACTGTATTAGATTACACTAATCTTTTAAAATTTCATAATTCTAATATTTACCCAAAATTTTATTTAAAATTAATTTTTGTCTAATTAAATCTCAGCCATAAATTCAATTAACTTTAGGTCTTGACCCTTAACTCAAACTGACCCAATGTTATGTCGGACCTCCATGCCCTTACCAGCGTTAGAGGCAGTACACCATTCCTTCACCTTTATACCTTTTCTCGTAGCTCACTTCCTCTTTATTGAGAGGTGAGATTTTTTGCAAGAATAATTTAAATATATTATATATTAAAGTCATATGAGTCATGAAATCGGTCGTAATTTTAAGAACCTTCATGATAATAATCTCTCTCTCTTTTTTCTCTCTTCTTTTCGTGTTTGATGTTTAATGTGGAATATGACAGGACAACCATATCGGCGAATTTTCAGCCAGTTGTGATTCCAATTGGACCAAGACTTTCGCGACTGACCTGCAAAATGGGGAAGACTAGCAAGCAATGGCCGCCCTAACAGCGCTTATTGCGTGTTATCAATTGGCAAAATAATGACTCGTTAAGTTGGCCCCCACTGTCGAGGATAACCAGTTACGTTTTAAATAATGTGGTCAGGTTGGTAATTAATGATTTGATTTAAATTAATATGATTTAAATTAAAATATAAGTTAGTGATTTAAATTATTATCAGAATTGACGTTTAGATATGCATTTAAGTTTTAATCTAAGTATGAAATAAAATTAAAATTTGTGTTTGGAGAGA
>CAMOHE010038011.1:0-15371 GCA_946598075.1 Artocarpus hirsutus | reverse complement strand
GCCTTGTAGTGTAGCTATTCAGGGCACATTTAGGAGGCCTTTTCAAAAGCTATTTTTAACTTTTTAAGTCTAAAAACTATTTTTGAAAGTATTTGAATGATCTGTTAGAAGTGTTTTTGCTCTCTACAAGTACTTTCTATTAAAGCCACAAAATACAATTTCTTAAAAAAACACTTCTGAAATAAACTTTGAAACTTGTATCAGAGTATTAATAATACATTAGGTTAATTACATAACTATACATCTTAGTTTTAACTGTTTCTCAATTTATCCCTTTGTTTTAAAAAACTACAAAAGTATCTTTTGAATTTAAAAAACTTGTTTTAATTTTATCCATTGTAGACTTTTTAGACAAAAAAATAAAAAATAAAACAAATATACCCTTAATTAGACCGAGTTTATTTTCAAAATATATTTTCTTCTTGAGAAAATTTTTTAAAAATATTTTAACATTTAAAAATTTATAAAACTTAAGAACTTTCTCTTGAATTTGATGTTTTGTTTTAGGAATTGTTATGTTTTTATTTCCATGAGATATTTTTCATAACCGTTTAAAGGTATTTATATTGTTTATCTATTTTTTTCTATTTATAGGGATGGTATTGAAACAAGTTTTATAAATTTAAATTTACCTTCGTAGTTTTTAAAACTAAAGAGACAAATTGAAAATAGTTAAAACTAGAAGCTATAGTTACGTAATTAACCCATAATACATTACGAGCTTAAGATAACATTTTTGTAATTTAAAAAAAAATTAAAATCATTCTGATCCATTTAAGCTCCTTTATAGTATGGTTCAAACACTTACTGAAAAACTACAATTTTGTTTATCTTTTTCTACTGACTTAAAAACACAAGCAGAAACTGTCAAATGGCCCCTTAGTCGTTGTACAAAGGATAGGATTGTTTCATTCCATACAACAATCCCAATGCTTATGACGTCTAAGTCCTCCTAAACCGTTGCATCAACATTTGCCCTCACCAAGCCAATTTGGAAAGGACACTAGTTTTGACTCTCTTACAGTATGTTTGGTTGGAGAGAGGGAGAGGGTGGAAGGAGAGAGGTGGGACAAGAGATCAAATCTCTTTGTTTTGTTGGAAAGAAGAAAGGAAGGAGAGGAGAAGTGGAGGGATGGGCTCTCCTCTTGTGCCCACCAAAACTATTCTTTTCAATTATGGGAGGATCTATTAAATCTACCATATTTAGATTTGAAGAGACTATTTTACCATTAATAAAATTATTAATAAATAGTAAAAAAAGAGCAAAATAGTAATTAGACAAAAAACAATAATCAATCTTTTCAACTCTCCCTCCTTGCTACCAAACAACTTGAAAGATTATGATAATCGTCTCCATTTTTCACATTCCCTATCCATCCAACTCTCTCCATCCTTCCTATTCTCCATCTCTTCTACTAAACGGAGCCTTAGGTTGATCAATTCCATTACATACACAAAAGTTGCTAAGTGGCCTCCCTTTGCAAGCTGTTGTCCACCATTTGGTCCTCAAAACTAGTTTATTATAGTCAAGCTGAAGAATCCATATAAACATACAAAATACCTTTGATTTGTTGTTTATTGCTGTCAATTTAAGTATGCTAAATAGGCCAGCCCAAGGCCCTAAAAATTTGACTTACACCGGCGTAGCCCGCATAAAGATCCAAGCTGGCCCGAACCATCCCAATATCTCAGGCCAAACTGGGCCTAGTTCGTTGGCCAGAACAAAGATTTGGGTGGGCTTTGTAGGTTTTTTTTATTATTATTTTAAATATTTCCCTATAAAAGCCTAGGCCTATTGAATTGGGCCTCTTCTCCATCTCCAAGCTAACCTTGTCCTATTTTATGCAGGTCGACTTGGCCCAGCTGGCATGGACTTGAGTGGACGACTCAAATTTACATCTCTAATCTTGTATTTTTCCACTAAGAAAATAAACACATGTTATTTAATGATAGAGGTGTCAATTTAAGTAGGCTAAATAGGCCAGCCCAAAGCCCTGAAAATTTGACTTACATCGGCGTAGCCTGCATAAAGATCCAAGTTGGCCTGAACTATCCCAATACTTCAGGCTGAATTGGGCCTGGTTCTTCGACTACGACAAAGATTAGGGTGGGTTGCATAGGTTTTTTTTTTTTTTTTTTTTAATATTGCCCTATAAAAGCCTAGGCCTGCCGGTTTGGGCCTCCTCTCTATCTCTAGGTTAACCTTGTCCTATTTTATGTAGGTCGAGCTAGCCTCGCCCTGCCCATATGAACTTGTGTGATGACTTAAATATACACCTCTAATCTTGCATTTTTCCACTAGGAAAATAAACACATGTCACAAAATAACGACAACACCAAAAGCCCTACCTTCAACGGGCCTTCGCTTCATTTGCATTTTTTTACGTGATTTGCTAGAGCACACACTCTTGTGGTCAAAATGTCAAATACGACAATCTTTTTTTTTATTGGAACCAATTGGCATGCTCCAAATGGCTTCCTTTCCTTTTTTCCCCCTCTTTAAGTTAAAGGTTTTTGCTGATCGTCCTTTTTTTTTTCAAGCAATTATTAAAGTAGAAATCATGGGCCGTATTAGGTCGACGTGAATTACACATCCCTTAATACATTCTTTGGTGAGATCTTGATAATCTGAGATCTTGATAATCTTTAGAGATACACACACACACACACACACACATATTATTACACTAAAAAAAGAAGAAGAAGATATAATATCTTATTATGATTTTGAACGTCCGTGAGCAAAACAGGATATTTGTGCTGGGGTTGTGCCATATATCTCATGCTCCCATGGGCAATAAAATAGAATGGCAAAGGTAAATCAACTCAGTCGTAGACCCACTCATTTTTATAAATTAGCAACGCACATGGCCCTCTTTAAATATAAATCAATATCCTTTGCAACATACACATACAAATGGTTTTTTTTTTTAATTATATAAAAAATCATTGTCCTTCGCAATCCATGATAAAGCAAAAATCTAATTGATGATGGTCGTATTCTAATCCACCATCTTTTGAATAGTTTAATATATAAATTGCGTGTGTGGTTTTCTATTTTATGTGCGCTTTCTAACATATGAAAATATCAGTACATATTTTTCATTAGTGAATTAAAAAAAATATATTTTTTAGACTTATAAGGTGTTTAATTGTTGAACAAATAATAAAAAGCTCTTACATATTACAATGTTTTTAACAAAAATTAGTAGCCATTAGTTCTAACCATATTTTTCAAACATCCTAGATTAATGTTTTGTTTTAATATTCAATTTTCTTGTTCGATTGTAGATTTAATGTGGATGTATTTTGACTTTTTGTTTCCTATTGAATAGTCTAACTACATGAGCATTAATGAGCGAAAAATAGTACTGACCTGACAGTGATCAAATTTATATCTTATTATTTACGACGTGTTTAAGTAGACTGCATGCCCTTTCTTAATACACTGATGCATTAGATTTTTTATTTTTTATTTTTTCCATATCCATATATCAAACAGCAGTTAAAATTTCCACTCAAAATTTACAAGTTTTAACATAATTATTTTCTTGACTAGTAAATAATTAAAGGTGTTTTGAGTTCATTTAGATTTTGGTTCTAGGGACTAGAGATTTCCTTCTTTGGTGCGGTCCCAACAGGGTAGTAAAACTTGCTTTCAATCAACGAACAGTGTAAAGCTTTTAGTATAGTGTAAATTTTTCACATGATGCAGTTCTCAAACTAACATTTTCAGTTCCAATCGTTTTCTTAAACACTCTATTAATTTTTATGTGGCTTTTGATACGTCACTTGTAGCTCTTGCAATGGTTGCCTGTCGTTTGAGGTGGGGATGGCGTGTGGGTGGCGGCCACCTTATCGCACCACCAAAAGTCCACTTGTGCTACCACAAGTCCTTATCAAATTTTATTAATTGGGCAGAAAGATCTTTAACATGGAACCGTAAACTCATTCTTAGAGGAAAAATAAAAACATCCAAATCATTAAAATACTACACGCTTTGATTTTTGGCTAGTATTGAAATTTTCCTTCTTTTTTATTTTTTTAAATTTTTTACTTGAAGGCCAAAACCCTTGTCTTGATCACATAATTAAATTAGACCCTACTATATCATTTAACTAGGTCCGTTAATAATGGTCAGAATACCAGGTCCCGTCCACATGAAATTCTTGTCACCTTTCAACATGCAAAAGAAATTAAGGCATGAAATTAATGAGCCACATATACAACACTTCTCTTAAACTCATTCAATTGAGAACATTATTAGGAGTTTAATTAATTGTACGTGTTCATGTAACTTTCTCAAATTCACAGCCTGTCTTCCTGCTATCATTCTGACAAGCTTGAATGCAATAATAATAAATTCCCATCCTCTTTATAGGTCGGATTATAAATTGCATATCCTTTTATACTGCATGTCACATGACCTTGCGCACCAAGTGCTCAACGTATACGTCCATTATATGGCCAGAAAGATTCGTTCGTAAGGTTTAGTAGTCCTCCTCTTTTGAAGGAATAAGGTTTAAAGTTGAATTGCTAGTGCCAAAGACTAATTAATTGGTCAAACGATACATCCGATAAAGTGGGTTAGGGCTTGAGTTAATAGATAAAAAATCAATTACTTGTAATTGCTCTGTCAACAAAAACTTCAAAACCATGAAAAGAAATTTGTATGTGATGTTTAGCTTGAACTAAAAATTTTTTATTCGAACTTTTTTTTGGTTATATTTTTTTTCACATGATTTAATTATTATGGCATTTTAAAAACGACTCGTTCATACCTATGTTCAAACGTCCTCTTAGTTCACACACAAAAAAAATAAAAAAAAGGGAATATTTCTCCCTCTTTTTTCTTTTTTTTTTGTTCTGGTATATAAGAATATTTTTATGGTCAAGGCACGTAATTTGGTAACTTTTTATTGTTTTTCTTTAAATACACAAGCATATATATGGATAATTATGGGTCTATTTCATATCACTTTCATTTTTTATTTTTTTAAATAGAAATATAAAAAACAATTTCTCTTGTTTTCATTTTTTTCTCATTTCTTACACAAAAAAAACATTTTTGATAACTCTTCTTTGTTTTTTGTTTTTAAAACAAAAACAGCCATAATAATTTTGTTACATAATTTTTTAAAACAAGAACAAAATATATAGTTGACTTGGGCCAAGGAATTGTGTTTGAGGCCGAGATTGGATAGATAGGCCAAGATTGGACAGAGGAGCTAGGATAGGGTTACAGTCGAGATTAGGGCCGAAATTAAACGTAGGGGCACTGTGGACGCAGACTGACAGGCCACGACCAAGGTCAAATTGACATGTCGAGGTAAACATCACATTCAAGGGTTAGGGTCGAGGAAAGGTTGAACTGACAACAAGTCCATATTGTTGGCTCAACCTCACGATAGTGACCCTATCCTAACCATGTTGTCGAGTTTTGCCCACAGCCTGACTATATAGCAAGTCCATTCCAACAACCTAATGAGCACAGTCTACTGGCTTGACCCCGACATTAAGTCTAGCCAATCAGCCTGACTCCAACGACGTGTTTTACTTGCTAGCCTGACCCCAATGGCAAGTTTGTCTTGCCGGTCCGATCCTAACGATAAGTTTTATTTGCAAACTTAACATTGACGATGATTTGGGCTGCTGAGTTGACCCCAATGATATGTTCGGCTCATTGGTCGAACCCTTACGGCAAGTCCAATGTGCTAACTTGACCTCGATAGCAAGTTTGGCTTGACCCTGGGGATGTGTTCAGTACGTCGGCTTGATCTCGAAGGTGAGTTTGGCCAGACCTCAACAGTTAGTTAATTTTGTAGGCCCAACCCTAATAGAGAGTTTGGCTTGCAGGCCAGACCTCAGTGACAAGTTCGGATCATCGGTGTCACACCCTTAAGTATGGGAGATGACGTGGTAGATTAATTAAGTTAATTAAACAGAGATTTAATTAAAAACTGGGTTTTGGAATTTAATTTATAAACAAAAATGTGATAATTTTAAAAGCATTTATTTAAAGCGAACATTTATAATATTCGAGCAAATACAATAATGAAATAAAATAAGCAATAAGAAGATAATAAAAATAATAAAATAGAAGGTGAGGCGAGAATGGGTCTCACTAACCCACATTTTATGCACACACACAGTACTGACAATATTACAATACAACCACAGTCTAGAATAAAATAAAAAGTTAAGATCTTACATGCCTTGAATTTTTGTAATACAACCTACCCAAATCTTCTACTGGTCGCAAGTCCAGTCAACGGACTCTTCTTCGATCCTAAGCTGATATCCACCTAAGGGGTAAGATTTTAAAACAAATAAAATGTAAGCGAAAGGCTCAGTAGGACTATAATTTGAAAATATTTAATTTTAAAAGAAATATCATTAATCAAATAAATACATAGAAAACGAACTAGAGCAAATAAATAGATAGATGAAAATTTAATAGCAGCTTTATCTTACCAAAATAAATTAAATTGGTTGACCAAAAAGAATATCATTTTCTTTTCCTGGGTAAACCATATGTAAATTACCACCGTAGTGGCCCAGCTGGGTTTCGGGACCTGGCCCTAAGGTCGCGCACTACACGACTCAATCTTTGATATGGCATCATGCCCCAAAGCATATATATATATATATATATATCTTTTCATGATTATTAAAATCTCTTTTTACTAAATATAATCATTTACATTCATTATGAAGTTTGTTATGAAAAATCACCTCAATTCTACCATTTATAAAAGCAGTCAATAAAAATGTATTTTCAACCAATCATTTGAAAACCTTCTTGTTAAAAATTCCTTTGAGGCCAAAACATTTAAAACTAGCTACCAAGGAAGGGGCAGAAGTCCTACCTCAATACTTGCGTCGGTGTCCCTCACCGAAATCTAGGTCCGCTATACGTTAGCTCCGCGGATCCACGTACAACCTTAAATGTATAACAACTTAGATTATAGTATCTAATTTGAGATATCCTATGTTACTAAACTATTTTATGGTGTCCTAGTGTGCCATTTAAGTTTATAAAATCATTTTACAAAGTTGGAGTTTCAATCGGGGTTCAAAACGATGAAAACGGGTGAAAAATCATAAAATTTCATCATGCCTGGTCGGCCGAACTGTTTCAAGTTCGGCCTGCCGGTCGGATGAATCCGGCCTGTCGAACAAGAAGTTCGGCCTATCAATCTGGAAAAATTCTAGAATTTTCCAAGTACAGTTCTTGGCCTCTCCGAGCCCAAATCTTCAATTCTAACCTATTTTCTCAATTCTTAGGCATGGGTAATGATCATAATTGGTAGAAAAACATAGTAGATTACTTTTTAATGCTTTAAAACAATTTTTAAACAAAATTTTTTAAAAAATCCAAAAATAGAGAAAAATGAAGAAAAATGAAAAATCTTGATTTAAATCCATTTTTGATGAAACAAAGTTTGTATTCTAGTCATTCTAAGTTCATCTAACCTAAATTGAAAGATTTCTAAGCTTAGAAAAGCTTAGATTTCAAAATGCAAGAAAAATTGAAAAATTAAAAAAGTTTAGAAAATTTGAAACTAACATCGAATCAAAGCTTTAAATCGAGTTTGTGGTTGCTCAATCGTGTTCCCGAGCCTCCAATCCACTAACCTGAAGCTTGAGATTGAAGTTAGTTTCAAAATTTTGAGAGAGAGAGAGAGTGTGAGAGAGAGACAAACCAAGAGAGAGAGAGTGAGAGTGCACATGAGAGAAAGAGAAGAGAGAGTGTGAGTGAGAGTGAGAGAGAAAGGGAGAGTGAGATCTATAAAGAAAATGAAAGGTTGTTTTCAAAAATACCACGTACTGTACGTGGTTTTCCAATGTGGGACGTGTTGGTCATTTGACAAATTTTTTTGTTTCAAAATTTAAAATAACAATTAAAAATAATTAAGAGTAATTAAAAATTATTTAAAATAATCAAAAATAACATAGATTTAGAAATTTCACAAAATGGTCAAGTTAAGTTTAAAATATTCATTATGGCACATTAATTCACCATTTTACATTCTAATAACACTTAATTAATTTCAGAGTGTTACAATCAGCCTCACCTTAACGGCGATCTCGACTGGTCAAACCATCCTAATTTGATTGCGACTTTATTTTTAGTAGTGATTATAATCTAAGATTTTCTTTTGAAAAGATTTTAAAAACAAAAAAATTTCTGTTTTCATAATTTAAAGAAACAATAACAATTAAAAAACAAAACAAAACAAAACAAAATGAAAGTTAGTAAAAGGGTTTGCTCATGGATCATATATAAACATGCTTAATAGTTTTGGTTTTTTTCTTTTTGTTAATTTGTAGGGTATTTGGCAGAAAGTGATCTGGACCACTTTTTCAGTTATAAACAGTATAAAGCATACTTTTTCAGTTATAAATAGTGTAAAGCTCTTACATGTTACATTAACAATAAAAAAATCACTACAGTATAAAGCTTTCACATGCTACAGTAAAAACAGTTCTAACTAACAGTTCTAACCATCCTATCAAACACTCTATTAGCCTTTCGATTTTTGAAATTATAAAGATATAATTTGAATTTAAGAATATATTTGAATTTCATCCTTCATGTATTTTTAGATGCAAAAAATAATAAAACGCTTAAATAGGTTCAGAAAATTGTTTTTAACATTAAAAAAAAATATCAAATCCTTATAACAAATTATTTTTTATTATAAAAATCCACTACCCAAAATATTTTTGAAGGAAAATACAACAATTTGCTTTTTTTTTTTAAAAAAACTATTTTAAACTATGTTTGTTTTTGCATCTTTTTTTATTGCCAAAAAATATGGGAAGAACGAAATTGATTAATCATATTTTTTAAATTTAGAAGTTACCTTTGTAACTTTAAAAAATAAAATGATAAATTCAGGAGGAAAGAAAAATGAACGTTGGATGTGTTTTTACGTGACAAACACATATAAATCAGGGGTCAATTTGAGAAATATCACTTCTATTAAAAAGTTTGAAGCATACACTTTTGAAGAATATAAAGACATAATTGATCACAAATATTTTAAATTAGGGTAAGGCAAACAAGTATTATCTAAAGATACATTAGCCTTTTTACCTAAAAAAAAATGATGTAAATCAAAGGAACAAAAAATAAGTAGTAGAATACAATACTAATAATAAAAAAATAATATATTACCTAATTTACTCTATAAATCAAGCCACATAATGTGAGATATGTGTCCACATAACTAAAGTTTTATACTTCAAAATTTTTAATGATAAAAATTATAATCTTATCATGGGATATGTGCCCCGCATAACTAAAGTTTCATACTTCAAATTTTTTAATGATAAAAATTATAATCTTATCCCTATGTAATAAAACTCTCTCTCATATTTTTTTTATCTTGTACTACTGTTGAAAATATATCCTAACTACGTCAGTTATACACACACACACACACACACACACATGTATCTATTATTGTGATATTCTCTCAAATGTGTACTATTTGATTGGAAATTCTTACTAAAGAAGTCCCTCAAAATTACCCGAAACCAAGTAGTTGGTCTCATTATTTTGCTTCAAGACAAAGTCAGAATATCATGCGCTAATTAATTCTGTTGGTGGGAAGACGTTGACATATATATGGCTTGTTATTTTTAGACCCCATGCAATGTTTCGTTTATTCCCTTTCCAACTCGACCGCTTTCTTTTTCTTTTTTCTTTTCTCTCTTTTTTTTTTTTAATGATTCTAATGTTTAAGTTCTTGTCTACATTCTTTCAAATGAAATTCATCTACAATAAGGTATATTTTATTTTTTTCTGTTAAGCTGACGATGGTAAACCTCTTTTAACTATTTTAAACCAACATTTGCTTAACGCTAATGGTTCTAAAAACCAACAAGGTACATGCATGTGAAGTTACAATCAAATGGTGGTTAAACCTATTTACTCTGGTAATTATCTCGTGAAAAAGTAACAAGGTATTTGAATCGTCAGTTCGCACTATTAATTTAAATTAAAAACGTAGTAATAAATTAAATTTTATAAGAAAAAAGATAGCAACAAAACATGTTCAGGTAGAAATTTTTTTATTTATAACAGGTGAACTAAACATACAATAATATTCCATACTCAGAATTATAAGTCTTTGTTCTTTAAGAATTCACAGAAATCAATAAGACTACACACACCCAATGATGTGACAAATTTAAGCCGAATATTATATATTTCACGGTGGTGGTGCAGTTTTGGCCAATAAGCTTGGTACTAGTTTCTCATCAAGGGATTTTCTTCTTTAAAAAAAGAAAAAAACTGTGTTAGTTGGAAGATTACAAAAAGTAAGATTGGTAATCTTATATTCTCTTAAAATAAGAGTTTCAAGTAGTATGTTCAGCTGAAGCTTTAAGCTAATTGAGTTTCTTTTTTTTTTTTTTTTTTTTTTTTTGGGCTCAGGAGCTGATTGAGTTACCAAAGCGTGATCCACATTTCATAAAAGTAGTAGTACACAAAGTCAAACATTTTGCTACTTTTTCAGGAACTTTTGCTACTTTTTAAGGTAACTAGTGACGCGCTTTGTAATTGGGCACGAGGTGAATTAACAAGGTTGGCACTGGCACAGTGAGGGCCTGTACTATAACATTCAACAAAATCAAGGACTTTAATTCATAGTCATTACCTCAAAAGTGCTTGTGGAATCTATTTTCAAGGCCCGGGAAGCAAAGCATTCTCTTATCCATTTCAGGCTGTAGGAATCAAAGTTCCTTGGACCAAATGCGCGTTGACGAAAGGAGCACAAAGATATATGTCCTTTTAAAAAATATATTATATGATACCTCACTTTCTCAATGAAATTCTTTAGCATGAAGAAAGGGAAAAAAAAAAAATACCAATAACAACACAATAAAAAGGGTCAAATTAGATTTATGTGTAATGGGGTTAATTTTCTGGTCATTGAAGGAGCACATTTGATGATTTTCCTCTTCTTTTGGCTCTCTTTAGGAAGAAATTGGAAATGGTGTGAAAAATGCTTTATTAGTATGAACGGTCTTAAATTATCGAATTACGTCAACATAATATCAAACTAAAATATGTAACAATTTAACGAATCTTATAGGCCGTATTTGGTGTTTTTAATCTCAACCAAAATTGTTACAATGTAAATCTCTTGTATACTATCATGTTAAGAAAAAGTAAAATACAGTATATAGTTTTTAAACGTTACAATAGTTTTAATTTAAATTGGTTCAAACCAATGTTTTGAACCAATGCACTTAAACACCTTTTAATTTATACAACATGACAAAATTCTGTATTTGGAGACTCCATTTAGAACGTGCTTGGTTGGAGGGAGGGACGAAGGGAGGAATGTAGGGAGAGAAATGGGTGGAACGAGAATGGTGAGGAGGGTGAGAGCCACTACATTCTTGACGTGGAGGGAGGGAGACAATAGATAGGGCAGAAAGCGTCTTTTGGGTTAACTAATTTGAATTTTTTCATTATAGTAGGAGGATTTAACAAATTCATCCATTCATTGAAAACGACTATATTGCCCTCTAAAATAAATTATCAACATATAATAAAAAAGATAATATAATAATTAGTCAAATGACTATTATATAACCTCTCAAACTTTTTTTTTTCTATAAAGCAAAATAAAAGATGCTAAGGGACTATTACATCTCAACTCTTCCTTCTTCTTACCAATAGTTCTTTTTGATTCACTGTTTAAAGTTCGAACTACAAATTTCAATTTCCATTGAATTTTGCTATAGTATTTTCTATTCTAAAATTTAAATTACTACAGTGTTTTTAGTTTAAATTTTCATTTCCAACTCATTTCCTAAAGGACTTACAAATAAAAAAAATAGATATTATCTCTTCATTCTCTATATTTCTCATCCTTTTGACTCTTTGTATTCTTCTTACTCTGCATCTAATGCAAGGCCTACACTACCCTTATTGGTTTAAGTGGCTCCTTTACAATATAAAACTAATATCAATATTTTTTTCTTTGCATTTTTCTCCTTATTTTGCCCCCACCTAAAATTTTTCTTTACAATATTTATATTAAAACTTTTAAAAGAGGTTCATTTATGCTTTTGAATTTTATCCTTTGAATTTTTACAGCGTTTGAGATATTAGTTTAAACCATTAGTTTGAACCAAAATATTAAGAAATTCAAATTTTGTAATAAAAGACATTATAATAACCTTGGTTTAAACCAACAAGATTTCCAAACAATCTGTTATATTTTAATTATAAAATACTAAATAAGCAACAACTCAACCATAATATTATATGAATTCATAATTGTAGAATTGTAAATTTTAAATATTAAATTAAATTCTTTAAAATAATAATAATATGTTTTTGTTATATATTTTGATTCAATTCACACTCTTACTGGAAAATTTTCCTGGCTCTGTCGCTATTAAATAAAGCCGTAGCGAGAAAAAGATAAAAGCGTACGAGAGGCTTAAGGAAGAATTTAGCAGATCGAGGATGTAAATTAGAAAGTCATAAAAGGTAAAGGGGGTACAAGTTCAATTATAGAAACATGGGGGTAAATTGCAAACCAAGAAAAGGAATGGAAGGTGCCCCAGTTAAAAAAAATAGAGAGAGGTGGTGGTTTCTCACATGGGAAAGGAGTACAATACACGTGCCTAAAAGTGAAACGATAAATTGATAATATATTATATATATAAAAAAACGTTATTTTCACGACACGCATCAAGCAAAACGTGCTTCAATAATTACAATTTTTTTATTTTAGTATTTGTATAATTTTTTATTATCAAATTGCAGAATATTTTAATTTGGCTCGCCATAAGTCATTTCGGACAAAAAAGGCGACCCGATCAAGGGCCAGGATTGATTCTTGTGACACCAGGGCGTCCCCCTCTCGCTTTTTCGACCTTTCTTTTTTGTCCCTCGCTCTGTTCTTGTATAATTGGACGGAGAGAGACAAGAAACGAAATTGGAAGTTTGGCGATTTTTTGGGGGGAGTGAGTGCTCGGCGAGTTTTTGGAGTTACGTGGCTGCTGCCGTGCGGCTCTTTCACGGGAGGCCCACAAAATGAAATGACAAGGATGATGATAAAGTAAGACGTGGGAGCAACGGGCTTTGCTGGTGTCACCGCGTGTTTGACGTTTTTGTTTCAACTGCTGAATTTGATTGGACAACCCAGTGGTACGAAATACAATGTGGGTATAACGGTCATCGGGTTCTCTATGCTTAAGATCTTTTTTTTTTGTGCAGGTTTTGGGCTCCACACCATAACTGTCCGTACTTACCGTGTGTTTGTTTAAAGATAATTTAACACTGCTAACTCAATTCTAAATAACGTAAAACTCTCATATATTCTAGTAAAAATAGTTTTAACTAATAGTTTTTACCATCATATCAAACATCCAATGATATCCATCCTTTTTCTCTATGCAGAGCTACTGCAAAGCCTAAAAATCAAAGCCCCGTAGTAGGCCTATTTTCTTTTTTTTTTCTTTTTTAAATATGCATAATTTTTTTGAGTTGTTTGGAAACATAGATTCTGTTTAGTTTCTGAATTCGAAGTATATTAGTTTGAATTTTTTTTGTTTGAGATCAATGTTCAAAAAGCGTGGTTTAAAACTATAATTCGAGTCAATGTTTGGATGGATGTCAATTGATTTTGGATATGAAAAGATAATAAAATCTGAAACTATGTTCGAATATAAAGGGTTCAAAATATGAAAAAAAGGCTTTTGTGATTAAATTGTTCAAAACTTGAGTTCAATTATTTTGAAATTAGAAGGGTGTTAAATCCAAATACACCATTTTTTGAGTTCAATGTTTGAGATTGAGTTTGAGTCTTTCTACCTCCAAACGCTTGCTCGGCTCAAAAACTGGATTCAAACTTGTTAAACCCCTCAAACAAACACACCTTTAGTTCAAACAAAAAGTCTATGATCATTTTTTTTTTGGGAGTATATGCCTTTGATTCTATTCCTAACATAATTTTTTATAGGTTGCTTTGAAACATAGTTTAAACAAAAAGTTTAAATCAAAATTGAGTTGATATTTAAATTTTATGAGAAAATACTATAACAAATTTGATTTTAAATCATAATTTTGTTATTTGAACTATGTTCCTAGATAACTTACTAAAGACATTAGTTTTGACTTTTGATCCTTCTATTAATAACCTCTTTAAATTTAAGCCAAGCATAACATAAGAATGGCATATTAGTGTTTGAAAGGGAATAAAATAGACAAAAAAGATTTTAAAAAAATAAATTACCCAATACAATATGGTTTTTTATTTCAGATTTTTTTGTTTGTTAGGATGTTTCGGAAAGTGGTTTGAGCTCTAGAGTTCAAACTGTAAGCAATGTAATACTCCCACATCCTACAGTGTAAAAGAAAAATATGTTATAACGTGTGTTCAAATTCTAAAGTTGAAACTTTTCTCCCAATCACTCTATATATAATTGTTTTTTCTTTTAATTATGCTTTGCTTTATACCATGTTATATCCTTCAAAATCTTCACATCATCATTGTGTTAAGTTTAATATAAAACTACACAGCTATACATTTTTTAAACTCCAGAGTGCTAGACTTGTAAAAGTAAATGTAAAGGGAAAAAGTAAGACAAGTGCATACTTTGGGGAAATGAGTTAAGTAACTCTTTTTTATTTTTATTTTGAATTAGTTTTAAATTTTGCCCCTAAAGAGTGGAGGACTATCTTACTTTGACCCCTATAATTTAAAATGGCACAAAATTAATTTGAGGTTATTAGAAGTTGCAACTTTGATATTTCTATCAATGAAATGTCAAATTTTTAATGGTTTTAAATATGTATGGGTCACATAACTCATCTGTAGACAACATAAGATGGCGATGACAATATGGGCTGTGTGAGCATAAGGAGAAGGCAACACTTACGGTTAAAGCGATGGGATTTTTGCAATATTTTTTAATCTTTCAAAATTTCAAACTCTATTTTGTATAAATTTATTGAATCTCTCTATGTCAAGCAGACAATGACCCACATGTTTACCAAAAATCTCTTACATTACCATCTATTGGAAGAGCAAACTGATTGAAAAAAATGAAGTGGACTTGCAAAGCCGTATGATAGGCAGTGACCATCTTGTACGGTTTGGGGGTAATGGTGTACCCTGGTCAGTGGGGTGATTGAAAAAAGAAGTGGACTTGGAAAGCCGTATGATAGGCGGTGACCATCTTGTACGGTTTTGGGGGAATGGTGTACTCTGATCAGTGGGGTGAGTCTTTAGCCTTATCAAACATACATAGAATTAGAGGCAGCATTCCACTGATGTTAAGTCAAGGAGTGGTTCCTTCAGCCCTTTCTTTAGGTGTTGGAGTTCTACATGATT